>JAMZAV010002382.1:0-101274 GCA_024449915.1 Sweltsa coloradensis | reverse complement strand
ATTAAATTCCAATATGCCATTAAGAAATGCAGCACAATTCATTATTTTAATGTTATTCAAAATGCTTCCAAATATGCCATTTAAGAAATGCATCAATAATACATTATTTAAGTGTTACACAAAATGCTTCCAAATTTTCTGGAAATACATTCTTAAAAATGTATTAAGAAATATATATTGTATGCATTTTGTGAATCATGTATTTCTCATAATATATTTTGTAATGCATTTGATTTCGGGTAATGTATTTATAACACTTATTTTTCCGTGTGGGAAACAACTACATTAATCAAATGTTAGTCATTACTTTTTAATTTGGTTTTAGATGAAAATTCGAGGTGGCAGTTCTCACTTGCTATTTTTACTCAAGTTGTAGATTCGGTCGACTATTGTCGCTGTCACTGTCACTATTTAGTAAATATAACCCCTGGACACTTAGGAATAGATGAAAATCAACTAGGAATGTTATACAATATGATAATTGGCAAACACATTGACAACTTCTGGGCCCAGGTTAGATATTGGCCCAGACATTGACACTGCTTATAGTTAAAGGCGATTCAAGAGAAAAAGTCTAGCTCGCCAATATCAGCTAGTGTATGGGATTATACTCCCCGAAACTAGAGGCGAGCTCTGGCAATCGTCGTCTGAGACACCCCCGGTTCCGTTGACGACCTCCTGGCGACGATGAAAATGACAAAAGAACGATGACGTTGACAACCGCGAAATGAGAACCCTACCTTGATCCCCCTACCCGTGGCTGGTTCCGACAGCATAGGCTCCTCCTACCGATATCCCTTAGGCTAGTGTGGTGCATTTTGACCTAACAGTTAAACCATGATCACAAAGACGATAACGACCAAATACGATCCCCACCCCCTTTTCTCCTATCATATGACAACGTCGACAAACTAAAAACAAAACTCTTGTTCGAACTAATTTTACCATTAATAACTAATTAACTAATCATGTAATATATTTATCTTTTTTAATTAAATAACTAAAAAAACACAATTACCGTCTTTTATCATATTAAATTCTATTATTTCATAAGAAAACATTATATTATGTCACAGACCGTGCAATATGACCCTCCTGGTTGAAGTACCCTAGTTCCTCACGTCGTGACAATAATGATCTTGTTGACTTTTTTAACAAAAACTAAATAAGATCCACTTTTGCTTCAAGTGGTTTCAACTCCTTGGTATATAATGTTCCTTCCAATTCTGTACGAGAATTATAACTCCCCGAAGCTAGATGCGAGCTCTGGCAGTTGTCTTAGGAGAGCCTTTACCATACCCTTACCGACCTCACCGATTCAATGACGACCACGACAACATGAACGATGACAATGACGACCACGGGGTAAGACCCCCTTCCTCTTTTCTTCCCCTCCCGTTGCTAAATTTTGTAAAGCATTGGACTTTTAATCATTACCACCAATAGTCCGTGGAACAAGCGTAAAAACATTTCAAATCCGGAAACCAGCACCAAAATTTAGAAGCAGGTAAAAGACGTATTTTAGAATGTTTTTTTCACGGGGGACACGCATGGTAGCAAATAAGTCACCTGTCATGGCGTCCACACGATGGCCGCCAAAATAATTCTTAAAATTGCTGTAACTCAAGAAGTAATCATCAGATTTGGATAAACTAGGTTTTGTTTTATTCGGTTTTTAATGCTCTACAAAATGTCACAGAAATTTTGCCGTAAATGCAATAGTTTTAATTATATTTATATATGTTACAATGATTGAATTATGCATTTTTGGTTTTATACTAATTATTTATACGTAGAATCGCTAGATTGTATAAAATTTTCAACTATACAAAAATTAACGCAATAAATCCAAAATTTAAAGTCCCGAACAAATTCCTGTAAATTTTTGATAAATAATTAAGAAATTAACATTAATTAACCCAATTAAAAGTTCTTATTCCTTACCAATTCACGTATCTCAACAAAGCAATATGCCCAAAATGAACCAAAACATTTTTAGTTCAAAAATTTAAATTTCCCAATCACTTCCTATTAATTCAATAATTCAATTAATTAAAAATAATGACAATTTAATAATTTGAAAATTAACACAAGTAGTCGACCTGGAATCATTTTAAAGCTATTTTAAGGCAATAATGTAATGAAAAAATTAATAAATTAAAATTAAATTATCACCGAATTAATTACATTTAGATAAATTATCCATTTTGACATATGTATTTTTAGATACCAAAAAAAACTCAATCGTCGTCATAAATATCTAATTTACTGACTAATTGCAAATGAATCGAATTGTCATGTCCGAAACAAATTCATATAACTTACCGTTTAAATTTAAAGAAATTAAATGAAGAATTACTTATTCTCAATAATTTTTTTGTCACTCAATTAACACAATACAAAATGCCAACAGAAGTATCAAAATATAACATGCAAGTATAATTTTAAAATTAATAGCCCAAAAATTTTTAAAGTTCATGTACTTTCCCTTAATTGAATTAATGAATGAATAAATTAATTATTATCACCATTTGTTTGTAAAATTAACACGACCAAACTGGGAACCATTGGGCAAGTTTAGTTTAAAAAGGAAATTAATTTTGTGGGAAATTGCCAAATACGAAAATAGCATGAACTAATTGGGACTATAATTTTTAAAATTATACTTGAATTGTTTTTTTTTTGATACTTCTTTGCATTTTGTATGTGTTATTGAGTGACAATACAATTATTGAGATATAAGTTTTTCTTTTATTTCTTAGTTATCGGTAAGTTTATGAATTTGTTTCGGGACTGACAATTCGGATTCATTGGCATTATGTCAGTAAATTAGTATATTTTTATAAACGATTCGATTGAGTTTTTAGGTATACTAATATTTTGTCAAGTGGGATAATTTATCTAAAATTAATTATTCGGTGATTTAATTAATTTATTCATTCATTTTTTCATTAAATTTATTCCCCTTAAACTAGCTTTTATATTCCAATGTATACATTGTGTTATTTTAAAAATTTATTGAGATTATTGTCATTATTTTTAATTAATTGAATTATTTGATTAATAGAAGTGATTGGAATTAATTTTTTTGACTAATATTTTTTTGTTCATTGTGGTCAAATTGTTCTTGTGTGATACATACTTACTTAGTAAGTGAATTAACTTTTAATTGGGTTTTAAATTTAAATGCTTAATTTAATTATTAATTATCAAAAGTTCAGGATATTTCTTTTTCGGGACTTTAATTTTATTTTTATTGGGTTATTTTAGCATAGTCTGAAATTTTAATGCAATCTAGCGAATTTACGTATAATATTAATATTACCAAAAAGTGCTATAATTGCATCATTGTTTTAATATATAAATATAATTAAAACATTGATTGAGGGTAATTTCTACTGAAATTTTGTAGGGGCTTGAAAACCGAATAAACAAAACTTATTTTAACCCAAATCTGATGATTACTTCTTGATTTAAACAGCAATTTAAAAATTTATTTTGGGCCATCTTGTGGACGCCATGACAGGTGCCCTTAATTTTTTACCATGCGTGTCCCCGTGATAAATTCTAAAATATTTTTTCGTCTAATTTTGTGTGTTTCTTTTGTTTTTTTTGTTTTTTTTTGCGCTGTTTCCACGGCCTACAAGTCTTATTTGACCGAACGGTTGACACCCTGATATAATAGCAAAGAAATTAAAACCGTGATGGCGAAAAATTATAGTTTGAAAAAATTAATTGTTTACAAAAAAATTTCTCTTTAAACCTGCCCGGGGACCCATGTGACACACCCCTCTTCAGGATGTGGTCACGTCATCATTTCCTACAAAGATTATCATTTGTATTTGGGCCGGGGTTAGAATAGATTTGGACCAGAGCATGGCTCAACTTTAGTCGTTTATTGACGAGTGAGCGCAGCGAACTTAGTCTTTCCTAACGCTATACTCGATCGGGCCTTGGCTGTGAACTTTGTCTGTATGTTAAATGTTAAATGTATTGTTTGTCTGTCCGATCCCATACGGCCGAACAGCCAAATAGATTGAGCTGAAAATTTTAAACAGACATCCCTGACAAGGTAACTGAGAACTGCTAACAAAATGACACAATCCATTTCGATTTAAACCTACAAGAAATAATAAACTGAAAATAGGGCTGCCAATGTTAGAAAATTTTTTTAACGACAATTGGATGATTTGATTTTGAAAATAATTTTTGTTTGTTATTAACCTGGCTGTTAAATGCCGTGCCCATGCAAGGTCTATCGAATGGTGAACGTTAAGTACCCCCCCGAACTCCCCTCGTAGATTGAGTAAAAACCCAGCAATATTTTTTTCGGGTTTTTGTACTGGCTATGTTTTTCCATAGTATTGTCACAGATGTTGGACTACACTGCTTATATGCATTTAACATGTTTAATAATTTTAAAAATACAAACCTGAAATTACAAATCTTTTTTCCCGACCAGGGGGTTGAACCCACGTCCCCCACATTTCGGCTATAAGGGGGCCTAACCATCTAGACTTGGGAAACGCCAAAGTCGTTGTGAGACGAGTGAGTGAGTCATGTGTTGATACCCGGAACATTTGCATATTTAAGTTTGATAATAATTGTATAGGTATAAATAATAGGGTTTTAAGTTTAGTTGGTATAATGGCGAGTTAACTGTAAGGCCATAATGCGCCACTCTAGACTATGATTTGGCTAGGGAGGCATATGGGAGGGGAAAAAATAATGCTACTGGGTACTCAACACATGGCTCACTCACTCGTGTAACATCGACTTTGGCGTTTTCCTAGTAGGGTTTTTATGACATCGTTGTGTCTTTATTCCGTAGAAGGCCTACGCTACTCCAATGAAAATATTAAAAATATCAAATGAAAAGGGATTATAACATTCTTAAAATAATAACTCCCTATCCTTTATTTCTTGATTTCATTCAAATAAATCATTTTTTTTCTGCTACAATTTTATCACCAAATTTTTTTATTTATTTTTTATAAAATAATAAAAAATATAAAATCATCAAAGACCACCATAAAATCATTTCATTAATTTAAATTTCATTATCCAGGCTGCGCAATTGACCTAAAAAAGGTTGAAGCGCCCTAGGATCTCACGTCGTTCTCACTACTCTCCTCAGACCAGATGCTTAGCCCGGCCATGCGGTCACCAGATTGTTCCCCACAAATAGGGCGTAACCTGAAATCACGGATCATTCGGGCCTGGGTTCGAGTCTCTGCTGACAACTCGTATCTCTAAAGATCCTACATAAGTAAAAAATAAATTTAATTCAAAATCCTTATGAAAGTATTTTCCATTAAAAAAATATAACTTTTTTCCCTTCTCCCCTTACCCGTGACTGTTCTGACCAGCATTACCCCTCCTCCCCACATCCCCTAGGCTAGAGTGGTGCATTATGAACTTACGCTTGACGCGTCCTTAATCCAAATAAACTAAAAAATTAATTTCAATATCATATTTAAATTTCGGAGAGGATCTTTAAAGAACCTAGAAAAGAATAAAAACAATTACATGCTCTAACTAATTAAAATTTTTATATCACAGGCGTTTTCAAATAGACATACCCCGTTGACTTCATCGTTTATCATCGTCATCGGGCAAAGAATTAATGAAACTGTAGACAGCACGAATACTTCACGACCACTTCCAGCTGATGAACCATAGATATTCATATCCCACCTTTGCCTGTTGACTCAAATGAATCTGCTGCAGTCCCACTAGTTTCGGACGCAGATAACGTGGGAATAACAGCAACACCAGCCACTTCAGAAGTTGACTCTACCAATGAATTCATGGAAGTGGAAACATGTAAACACCGAGCTCTAAACCGAGTACGCAACCCTGTTAATGAGAGCGGTGATCGCACGTACCAAAATTAACTAGAGATATAGGTAACTAACACTGATTCGTGGCAACAACATGCGACGTAACGGTAGCAGCTAACCATCAAAAATGTTCTGAGCAGTACGGTATCATACAACCAGGAACAAACAGTCACAAAAGTCTCCACTTTAAAATTTTCAGTTTTAATCGCGATCCAATTAAACGCGGGCGGCTAGGCCCCAGTATCCAGTACATAATTTTTATCACATACATTAGAAGTCCCCCAAAAACGTAACCTAAGAATCAATCAAAAGCAACTAGTAATGTTATGAGTTTAGATCTCTACCACCTTCCCTCGTTGCAGGAAACTTTGTTCAAATGTTTGGGTAAGTCTCCCCGATAAAAAACAAACAATGTTGACCTACGAGCCCAGCAAATGTTCACCGCATCAGATCGTACAATCCAAGAAGATGACAAATCTACCTCTGCTTGTAATGTTCTTAAATGCACGATGAATCAACAACAAACTAGAAGAATCTCAAGGACCTACATCCCCGACATATTTAGAATCGCCGAACATTGGTTGTCCGACCCCGAAGCTGCAACATTTTCGCTTGTCCTCTATCCAAATAAGATAAAAAAAAAAAAACTGTTTAATGTATATAATTTTGAAAATTAATTCACATCAAACATGCCATAAACTCATTTATCTAACTAACAATATCACAGGCTGTAAAATATGACCTAAACGGTTGACGGCCCTAGTTTCTCACGTCGTTGTGATAAGTTCTCGCGGAACTCAAGTAGTACGTCGTTCGTATGGACGTTAAGCATTTTTACAGTCATAAATGGCGCAAAGAAAACATTTCTCTACGGCTCCAATGAACGAAGTGCTACGACGCAGGGGGGAGGAAATATGTCACATCGCACATGTTGTTGAACACTGCGAGACAGGCAGGGGTGTGATCCAAAAAAATCTATACTAAATAAACTTAATTTAACTCACATCAACCCCGTCTGGGCCCGGTATAGAATAGGCCCAGAGCATGGCTCTGCTAAGCGTAAAAGGCAATTTAACAGAAATCGTCCAGCTTGTAAACGTCAGCTAGTTAAAGGCGAGTATGACTCCCTGAAACTAGAGGAGGGCTCTGGCTGTCGTCGTCGGGGACACCTCTTTTCTTTGACGACCTCCCCGACGACGATCACGACCGCTCGCCCGTCTCTGGTTCTGACCAGCATGAGCCCCCCCTCCCCATATCCCCTAGACAAGAGTGGCGTATTATAACATCGTTTGACCCGCCCTTAAACCTTAAAACTTGATTTGATTAATGATTATTTTACTCGCTATTGTTCAACCCAAATGGAGAGAAAAGTTATTTTAAAGATTTAAAAAGTTATATGAAACGTCAACAAACTTTTTGAAACACCTTATTCAGTCCCATCTGGGCCCGGGGTAGATTTGGCCCAGAACATGGCTCTGCTAATCGTAAAAGGCGATTCAAGAGAAAAAGTCCACCTCGCAAACATCAGCTAGAAAGAGCGGATCTTACTCCCCGAAACTAGAGGCGAGCTCTGGCAATCGTCGTCGGGGACCTTTCCCCCTTCCCTTGACGACCCCCCGGCGACGATGACAATGACGCAACGAACAATGACAAAGACGATGACGACCGCGACGTGAGAAACCCCCCTTCCGCCCCTTACCCGTGGCTGATTCTGACCAGCATGGGCCCCTCCTCCCCCCCCTTAGGCTAGAGTGGTGCATTATGACCTTACTGTTGACGCGTCGTTAATCCAAATAAAAAAACTAATTCTAATGAAATTCTATTCTAATGTACTCATTGAAAGTTCATAAATTATTTTCTGAATCATTAAGAAAGCCATTTTAGTACAGAGGAGTATCCTTTTGGAATTCAATTTCTTATGATATTAGAAGCCAGTTTACTGAGCTAGGAATAGTACAATTTGAAAGTAAAATTGAAGCAATGATAATGAATCGAAGAACAAAGAAAACCGCAAATTTTGCTATTTTTTTTTTTTACTTCTTTCTTCTTTCTGAACTTACTTCCAAGTTAAATTTGCAGTCTAAAAAATAAGATTTTCCATCTGTAAAACCCTGAAAAGTCAGGAAATTTGTAGACACCCTGCTAGGCAACCACCAATCTGAAGCTTTGAAACTTTTTTTATTTGTAAGGATAACTGGGGGAAACATCAGCTGATATGTAGGGGGCGACGTGGGGACCCCCCCCCCCCCCCCCCGTTTACCCGTGGGCTGGGTTCTGACCAGCATTGGATTCTCTTTCGATGGTCAAGTTCGTTTTTTATACTTTGCACACGCACAGATGGACGGAGAGAAAACAATCTAAGAACAAATTACATTTATAAACCTAAAATATTATCACAGGCGGCGCACTATGATCTACCCGGTAGAAGCGCCCTAGTTTCTCACGTCGTCATGTTTTTCTGGTTTATTGTCGTTTCTAAACTGACAGCAATACACTTTCTATTTTAAAGACACGTTTAGTGAATGTAGATACACAAATGATGTGTTGAAATAATAATAACCCCTTTCCTCCCCCTACCGTGGCTGGTTCTGATCAACGTGGGCCCCTCCTCCCCATATCCCCTAGGCCAGAGTGGTGCATTATGACCTAACGGTTGACGCGCCCTTAATCCAAAAAATAAAAAAAATAATATCGCTTACACAGGATGAATTGATTGACTAATTAATGGCTAATGATTTACCAGAGCTTATATTGTTTAGCTCTGACCCGTTAAATGACTCCGTTAGTCCATTCTGAACATCTATGACCTTTCCCCCGTCCCTTGACGACCACCCCGACGTGACGACTACAATGACACAACGAACTTTGACAAAGACGATGACGACAACGACGTGAGAACATCCCGTTCCTCCCCCTACCAACACAGCACGGTAACGTTTCCTCAACATTAATATAAGTTTTCTATTAAACATTCGATATATCCTCACAACGTTTGGTATAGTAATTGTAACATTTATGAAATATCCAAATGTCCCGCTGCATACGAACCTCATAACGTTCATGCAACTAGTATCACAATGTTGTGTAAACGACCAGGTAACAACATTGTAAGGTGTTATACTCATGTTCATGTAACGGTGTGGTAACATTTAAATAGTAACATGGAGAAACGTTACTAGAACGTTGCTTTTACACTTCTTAAATAATGTAATAATTATGGTTGCTGCAAATATCTATTTATCGATGGTTAATCGATTATTGGATAATCGATTGATTATCGATAAAAAAAAATAATTGAATAATTGAAAAATCGGTGTCCGCGAGTATGTACTCACTGAATTGACGTAAAGATATACTACTGATTGTGTGTATATATTATTTCGAAACACCGATTATAAATTAAATTATATTTTCGTGTATTGATAATTGGAAATGGGATCTTATGGTGGCAACCATATAGTACAGTTTGAGAAATCATTTGCTAGTGCAGCAACATATTACCTTTTCACACAACTTAGGCCTAGATCAAGAAACTTACAGCACTGGCACAAATTATGACAATTTTAACATTTTATTCAAGTCTCAGCCATGGTAGGTCTATAGCCTAACAGCATGGGACCATAATCAATTTAAGGCTGATACAAACGCGCGAGCGTGGCTGGTATAAACGAATCAACTGCAAGGTATAGGAATAGATAGATATATGTATAAGCAAATATAGGTAATCCAAGATATGAGCTTGACACAATTCAATCACTCACTCAGCGGTATTTAAATCTTTCAGGCATTGGTCAAAGCATTTAAAACACGATCACGAATGAGAGAGGCAACGAACAAACGCACTTTCAGCAATCAGTCGATGAAGATGGAACCCACAGTGGTTCCGAAACGTCAAACTCACACACGAGTAAGGTAACGACGCGACGCGTCGAAACGACCCGTTTCACACCTTTTTTAAAGTCATTCCGTCTCTTCCCGTCCGTCCGCCCTTTGCCGCCGCGCTCCATCACGTTAAACACAACAGCCACATGTACACACGCGTCTTTCTCTCCCGACGACTGATTGTCGAATGAGCAGAGCACAGACAAGACAGGACAAGCTACCCCACACCGCAAAAAACCGTTGGTATTTCAAATTTTTAAAACAAAAATATTCTAAACGTTCTCAGACAGTGAAATGAGCCAGTTTCTTAATCTGTCTAACTTCCACATGGTTTTTCCAAGACTTTACGGAAAATGGCACGACATTGTAGCAACGTCAATAAAATGATACTAAGTAAAGGTCAATATTGTTTTTTTTTTATCCACCGAAATGTTAGTTTACTAAATGTTGCAATATCGTTGTGAGAATGTTTTTGAGAACCAAAGAATATTGTTTACAAACATAACATTTTCCGTACGTTGTATAGATGTTATAATTTGAACTAACATTCTGGGAACATTGTAACATAAAAAGTAACGTTTTGAAAACTTGGTGTGCTGTGTGGGTACCTGTGGCTGGTTCTGAACAGCATAAGTCTTTCTAGAGTAACGAATTGTGACTTAACGGTTGACGCACCCTTAATACATAAAAATCATCAGGTTTTGTCCTCGTCATCATTTTCTTCCAAGATATTCACATATCACACCTTTTTTTTAGGGACCGGGGTAGAATTTGGCCCCAAGCGTGACTATGCTAACCGTAGTCGTGTCGTAGTCGTGTCGTAGTCGTGTCGTAGTCGTGTCGTAGTCGTGTCGTAGTCGTGTCGTAGTCGTGTCGCAGTCGTGTCGTAGTCGTGTCGTAGTCGTGTCGTAGTCGTGTCGTAGTCGTGTCGTAGTCGTGTCGCAGTCGTGTCGTAGTCGTGTCGTATCGTAGTCGAGAATAGAGACAAAGTTATTCTCGCAAACAGCAGGTCCCCTATCATTTAGGGGAGTACTCCCTGGAACTATAAACGAGATCTGGCAGTCGTTGTCAGGAACCCTCCCCATCCCCTTGACGACTTCCCTGACGACAACGTCACAAACCCCCTTTTATCCCCCTACCCGTGGCTGGTTCTGATCAGACTTTCATCCCCACATCCCCTAAGCTAGAGTGGCGCATTAAGACCAAACGGTTGACGCGCCCTTTATCCATATAATCAAAAATCTTTTCTTATATAAACTTTGAAAACAATATAAATATCACACTCACAAAAAAACTGTTTACTATCTTTCAAACCCCGTCTGGGCCCGGGGTAGAATTGGCCCAGAGCATGGCTCTGCTAATCGTAAAAGGCGATTCAAGAGAAAAAGTCCGACTCGCAAACATCAGCTATAAAGAGCGGAGTATTAACTCCCCGAAACTAGAGGCGAGCTCTGGCAATCGTCGTCGGGGACATTGTCCCCTTCCCTTGACGACCCCCCGGCGACGATGACAATGACACAACGAACGATGACAAAGACGATGACGACCGCGACGTGGGAAACCCCCCTTCCTCCCCTTTCCCGTGGCTGGTTCTGACCAGCATGGGTCCCTCCTCCTCCCCCCCCCTTAGGCTAGAGTGGTGCATTATGACCTAACGGTTGACGCGTCCTTAATCCAAATAAACCAAAAAAAAAACTAATCTTTCAATATTACAGGCGGCGCAAGAAAACCTTACCGGTTGAGGGGCCAGCTAGATTCTTACGTCGTTGTAGGCATTGGATATTTAAACGCCTGTCCACCCCACGTCTCCCCGTACGTTCCTCTCCTTGGGAAGAAGTATACATGGTGGTAATCCACACTTATTTTTTTTTTTTTGAGATATTTCATATACACTAACATGGGCACTGATAACTTTAACTGTTGAGTGCCCTATAAAACAACACTAACTAACTAAGTACGAAAATAATTAAGCATGCTTAATATTTTGCAAAGTATTTTTTATCTATCGATCATATTGCTATCTATTATGCATACTAAAGGATGTTTCGGTGCCTTAATTAGCTCAAATGGCCACACAAGTAAAAAATAAATTTTTTCACAAAAAAATCAAAAAATCAAATTTTGTGATAAAAAAAATCGAGTTATTGTACTTTTTATTATTTTTTGTAGATCAGTTAGAACAATTTTTTTTTCGTAATTTAAACATGATAATTGCATGCGTTTCTAATCGTTTTTTTTTTTCTGAAATGTACTATGGCGGCCATTTTATCCAAGATGGCTGCGTAAAAAAATTAAAGAACACGTAGATCATGTTTGGGTGGATGGTTTTCTATCATTGAAAACAAAAAAATCAATTTCGGCTCGCAAATCGGGCCAATGTACATCTGAGCCCCTACTATTTCCTGAACATTTGAAGTTCGTCAATCAAATTACAACGGCAACAAACTTGCTTAGTTTCTTATACGAAGTGGTTTGTATACGCAACTTTAAGTAACATCTTAAAATTAAATATTTCATTTTTCAATCAAATAATATTTATTTCAATTGTTGTTGTGAAATATCTTAATAATGAAAGAATCTTTTTTAATCGTAATAACTCGCTGAAACTAGGGACGAGCTCTGGCAATCGTAGTCGGGGACACCTCCCCCTTCCCTTGACGACCACTCCGACGACGATGACAATGACACAACGAACGATGACAATGACACAACGACCGATGACAAAGACGATGACGACCGAGACGTGAGATACCAGTCTTCCACCCCTTACCCGACCAGCATGGGTCCCTCATCCCCATATCCCCTAGGCTAGAGTGGTGGATTATGACCTAACGGTTGACGCGTCCTAAATCCAAATAATAATAAAAAAAGACAACTATACACAACAATGGACTCTATTTATTGAGTTACACTATCAAATATGACGCAATACGACCTAACCGGTTGAAGCGCCCTAGCTTCTCACGTCGTCGTAAGACACATTTCTCAGAATTGTTTCCTGTGGTTGGATCTGATCATTGTGTCTACGTGTATTGTATCCAAACGGTTGACGCGCCCTTAAACAAAAAATATATTTTGATTAAAGGTTTGGTTTTAAGTTTTAATATCATCAATAAGACGGTTGATTTGAACTTACATTGTACCAAGTCCATCTGGATGTTATAATGGTAATGGTAGCATTAAAGTTGTTATTAAAAGCGAAGACACTTTAACTGAGTGGTTTGTTCTTACAAACATGTTTGGCATTGATCATTACTCAGCTCCCCGGCGACGACGACCATGACAACACGAACGATGTCAAATACGATGACGTTCGCTACGTGAGACCCCCCTCCTCCCCACATCCCCTTTAGGCTAGATTGGCCCAACCCAACGGTGGACACGTCCTTAAACTTAAGGGGTTAGAGCTCATCTTATAATCTCATCTATAAAGAATCGATTAAATACTTGTTGAATTTTCAAAAATTAAGTTCAATAACTAACAATATTACAGGCGGCGCAATATGACCCACTCGGTTGAAGCAACTTAGTCTCTACTTAATCCTGGTATATCAATGTCTTTTTATGTGGAAGTAAATGTAGCTGCCAAGTAATTTGTTATCACTATGACAACAAAAAATCAGAAGCTTTGATATTACTTTGTTAGCAAGGTTCACTGAAAGATTTTAACTGGATATTGATATAACGTTCCTGAGTAAATAATTTTCATACCAAAAATTATTTTCATATTGTTTTCTTTTTCTACTTAAAAACAGATGCGATATGAATTAACGGTTTACGCGCCCTTTATCTAAATGTACTTAACAAAACCAAATAAAACTATCTTGGAAAACAATGTTGAAGATAACAATATCGAATTCCATTAATTATCTCACAATATCACAGGCGGCGCAATACTAACCAACGTGGTTCAAGCGCCCTACTGTTTCTCACGTCGTTCTCAATGAAGTGATTTATAATATCATGAAGAAGTTAATAATAATCATGAAACACAGCACAAACTTATTTCAACGTGGGCCCATCCTCCCTATTCTACACTGGCACATAATGACCTTACGGTTGACGCGCCGCTTATCAAACAACAATAAAAAAAACTGTGTCAATCTTAGAAAACAATATTATCTTATCATCAACAAAACAACAACCTAGATCAATTCATTCATTAACAATATTACAAACGGCGCATCATGACCCATTCTGTTGAAGCGCCCTAGTTTCTAACGGGGTTCTAAGAATGGCTTCTGCTGTGTTTTGACACTACGAGGACGCGGGTTCGATAAGGCCATGGGTTTTAGTAATTGTCCTGCACATTCCTCTATCACCACTCATCGCCTCGATTACCAATACTGTTCTAGTAAAGAGCTAAGCTACATAAACTAATCAGCGGTTGTTTCACAGTTTAACTCTCTTACTGTATTTTCTGACAATATAGAAAATGATTTTTTTACTCAATTTAATGCCATAATTTATTAGTATTATAGGCTCATTACTAATAATCAAATCTTAATTGCATATCAAAGATAATAAATTTAGACACCTTCATAATCTGAAATCCTGCTCTCTGTTATTAGAGCGTTGAACCTTTAGTCGCCCGCGGTTGAAATCGTGTCCAACAAGTTGGGTTGGTGTAACCTATTTAAAATACCGGTCTGTGCTTAAACAATGCTCGCTCGTCGGTGGTGGCACAGTCGACAGGGTTGGCTTGGTTTGTTTTAAATATGAAACAAATATAAAACTATGTCTCGCTACCCGTTGATGACATTTTTATTTATCGGGATGTTTTGTAGCGGTGGTATTCAACGATATATCATATTTTTTGTGTCGACGTTTCAAATACCATTTTGTCTTCATCTTCTTCAGGACTTGAAATATGAAGTTTATGAATTTACTCTTGTTATTTGTTCTTGTTTTTTTTTCTATCGATTAAAGTTTTTTGATTGGCTTCCTAAAGCTTCCTAAATTCACTGTCAGATTGTCGTTTACTAGACAACGTTCCTACTACGTACTCTTTCACCAAAGGCATGTTCCTCTTGAGCCGGCACTATCTCTTGGACTCGTCTTACTCACGGATATCTCTTAACCAGAGAAAAGGTTATTCCCATGTGTGACATGTGATGTACCTTTAACCGTACATCATATGCTAGCAGAATGTACCAAATATGATGCCTTGCGCACGCAATTTGATCTCTCCCAATAATAAGATAAACTTCTATCATATGATAACGGCGACAAACTTTCTAAATTTCTCGTCCAAAGTAATTTATTTAACAAAATTTATTTCACATCAAACACATTTCTTTAATTTTTTTTTCACAAACATAATTTTTCTTTTGCTATTACTGTAATCATCATCATTTTATGTTGTTAATTATACACTTAGAAAACAAAATAATCATCAAACACACCATTAACTCATCTCATCAATTTTTACTATCACAGGCGGCGCAATATGATCTAACCGGTTGAAGCGCCCTAGTTCTCAGGTCGTCAATGATGAACCCTCCCCGATATGGTTGGGTCACATGTGTATCTTGCCGTGTCATGTTTATTTTTGTGCAAGAACAAGATTTTAGTAATGTGAGATGCTGCATGCACACTCAAATGTTATAGCTGAATTTTAAAATTATTTTGCCAGTTAAATATTCGTAGAAAAATATTAACAATATTGTGCAGTGTTTAGCGTTCGCACAATCCTCTTTATACGCGCCGAGACCCGGCACCTCCACCATTGGTTGGTGGAGGTGCCGGGTAGGAATTTAAAACATTTACATGCGAAAGTTTATCAATAAAATTTAATTCCTTGGTCCTATGACAACCTATTTACCTTCTTTGTACGATATGTTTATCCATAAAGACATAGCATCGTACAGGTCCCACTTCTGCGTTGATTTGGCTGCTGAGCCGCTCAGAGGTGGTTTCGTGATAGCCTCCGTTCTCGGGTGTAGCTCGCTGAACAAAACATTCTTGAGTGACCATGTCTGTGTCCCGTGGCTGGTTCTGACCAGCATGAACCCCTCCTCCCTATATCCCCTAGAAAATTAGATATAGTGGAGGATTTTGACCGAACGGTTTGACGCGCCCTAAATCCAAATAAACGACGACCATGACAACCCAAACGATGACAAAGACGATGAAAAACAACCGCGGCGTGAGTACCTCCCTTTCCTTCCCCCTCCACCTTCAGAGGCTTGTTCTGACCAGCAATGAGACTTTAAATACCAACTATATATATATATTATGATAAGCTAAATTAAACAATTGCGCACTATTTTCTTGTGCGGGCGAACCACAAACGCGTTATTCGGCGCAGCCTCATAGGAAAATAATGTTCAGTATTTAACAGGCGGTGGATAATGCATTGTTGATGAAACAACATCCAACGCCATCTTTGTCTGTCTTGGTCGCATTTCGCACTTTCCAAGTCGTGTTTCATTTCTCTGGACTAAATTACATTTCATTTTGTAATTCGGGAAGAAGATTTAATCAATATTAGTGTTGGTTACAAACGAAGAAGTTCTGTCTACGTTTGAATGAGGTTTGTTGGGCGTGATTTCTTAGAGATGAGTAATACACAATTGATTTGGTCATCGGTGTAGTCGTCTAGACCTAGGGCCTTGGCTGGTTGGTTTTATCATCTGCCGACAATAGGCCCATTCAGCAAACCATACTTGGGTTTAACAGTGTTGTACTTTTATCTAGCAACTCCAGGGATTTCAAAACCCAAACACCAACATCTTACCCACGCTTACCTCTTTAGCAGGGACAAGATTGCCCTAGGTGTGACACAATATGTGACGTTATGTCTTGCGACTCCAACTCCAGCTTAGTCAACCATATGAGAAACTGTTTTCTTACGACCACAGCGACCAACATATTACATTTTAGGAATAAAGTTCCACGATGTGAGAACACCCCCCCCCCCCTTCCTACCTCTCACTACCCGTGGCTGGTTCTGACCAGCATGGGATTCTCTTCCCCAAATCCTCTAGGCTTCTGTGGCGAGTTACTAGGAAGCTTCACAAACACTTTTTCAGTCGCGTTGTTGGATGAGCGTAATTGGTGCATTGAGCTGCCATGTGTTCAGAAGAAATATATTTTTTTGATTGCGCTCAAATTTAACAAGAATATGTTAATTCATTAAATAAAGGTTCTGTGAAAAAATCATTACAATTGAATAAAGCATGTAGGTGTTATAAGTCAAAAAAAAATTAAATTGGAAAAAATCGTAAAACTGCGATTTCCTTGAATTTTTTTTTATTGCGCAGCTTATATTTCACACGAATACATCATTTTATTAGTTCAGAGATTTCAAAGGTCTCCAGAAAATTTCATTGCAATAGGGAATTTGCATAACATTATTTTATGGTTCTACTGGGTTAAGGCCACCTTCCTCTACACAAAAATATCTTATTTTCTTGATTTTGAGAATATTTTCATTTATAAAATAAGGGTGAAAGTTTCCTCCATATTTTGGCTAGAAAAAACGGGTAATACGTCACCAGCCTTCATGATACCAATCAACCAATCACGTAACGATGTATCAAGTTACTAGCTTTCGGAGATTATCTTGGCTGTAGAAGCATATTTTGACATCTAGTTTGTTCTAATATGATTGATATTTTATTTTATACATTTAGTAATATCACAACGTAAGCTTTAACTGCATTTTAATTGATAATAAGAAAAAACACAATGTTGATTATAAAACTTGGAAAAGGACATCAACTGTTGTTTATTGTTGGCCATTGTAGTAAGTAGGTAAGAACAGAGGGTTTTGGCACAGGTGCACACAGGTGCAAAGGTGCACTTCCGGTCACGTGACATCCGCCATCTTGTTTCCGGTCACGTGCTTCCGGTCACGTGTTTCCGGTCGCCATCTTGTTTCCGGTCACGTGTTTCCGGTCACGTGACCGCCGCCATCTTGGCCCCATTTTGACCGCCATTTTGAATTTCCAGCCGCCATTTTGTCCGCCATTTTGAATTTCCAGCCGCCATCTTGGCCGCCATTTTCGTTCAGCCGCCATTTTAGGTCGACCGCCATTTTCGCTCAACCGCCATTTTAGCTCCGCCGCCATCTTGGCCGCCATTTTCGTTCGAGCGCCATTTTAGTTTTGTAGTTTCGAACGTCATCTTTGCCGTGTTCTCGTGCACTCATTTTCGAATTCAATATCGCGCGCACTTCTTGCGTTCCGGGCGCGCCTCTAAAGTGTATTTATTCCTTGATATACAAAGTGACGCAGTGAGTTGGCGAGGCGGGGTGGGTCGCACCCGTCAAAAAAACAATTGTCTGCGTGGTAGCTACCCTCAATTCCGGAAGGTGCTAATCCTAACCCACACGCTACACCCTGACTAGAATTTAAAACCTTTACCAAGTAGCCATGACTGACAGTCGAATTCGGGTCATGTTCTTTGTAAGCAAATAATACTGTGTGTTTTACATGGGCACTCAGTAATTGATATTCCAGCCCTTAGGCTCTGCTAGCGATACGCAGACAATGAGACGGGAACGACCCTACCCGCCTCAGCCACCAAAATGGTCACTTTGATCTCAACGATAAATACACTTTTAGTAACCATTTTAGTACTTTAGGATTTCACCGATATATTTTATTTTTTAATTCATATTTATTTCGGGCAATTAAGCGACCTTTAAAAAAAGTGTCAGATTACCGTGTCTCGAACCATGATCACTCGGGCCACTTTGGATTATGAACCAGCTCTTACCCTACTCGGTACCAAGACATATGCATATGGCTTGTGTTAATCCGTGATACTTATAAAGCTTCAGATAAACCACAGCATCCTCATGACGTCACACAGCTTTAACTAATGCTTCTCTTAAGTGTTTCGCCCAAACTTGTGTGTGTAGGCGGTATTCAAATAGCGTTCTGAGGTTTCAACGTTAGCAGACTTAGTAAATTTCAACATTTACCATAGGACGTATGCGACATCACTGAGCAGGTGCAGGCGGTGGCGGAAGGTGCACCTACGTCACAGATCACGTGACTAGCTTGAGTCACGTGTCTTCATAACCCGCGATATTAAATACCATTCTGAGAGGTCAACGTTACAGAGTGTAGATAAATTTAAGATTTACCATAGGACAGTATGCGATATCACTAGCGCAGGTGCAGGCAGGTGCGGAAGGTGCACCTACGTCACAAATCACGTGACTAGTCTTGAGTCGACGTGTCTCAATTAAACCCGATATTTAATAGCCATTCTGAGAGTTCACGTTACAGACTTAGTAAATTTGAAGATTTAGCCATAGACGTATGCGACATCACTAGCGCAGGTGTCAGGCAGGTGCGGAAGGTCACCTACGTCACAGATCACGTGACATGAGCTTGAGTCACGTGTCTCAATAACCCGCGATATTAAATCCTATTCTGAGAGTTCAACGTTACGAGTTAGTAAATTTAAGATTTACCATAGGACGTATGCTACATCACTAGCGGCAGGTGGCAGGCAGGTGCGACAAGGTGCACCTACGTCACAGATCATCGTGACCTAGCTTGAGTCAGCGCGTCTCAATACCCGCGATAATTTAAATACCATTCTGGAGAGTTTCAACGTTACAGACTTAATAAATTTAAGATTTTACCATAGGACGTATGGTCGACATCACTACGCAGGTGCAGGCAGGTGCGGAAGTGCCTCTACGTCCAGATCACGTGACTAGCTTGAGTCACGGGTCTCAATAACCCGCGATATTTAAATACCATTCTGAGAGTTCAACGTTATCAGACTTAGTAAATTTAGATTTAGCCATGAGGACGTATGCGACATCACTAGCGCAGGTGCAGGCTGGTGCGGAGGTGCACCTACGTCACAGATTCACGTGACTAGCTTGATCATCGTGTCTCAATAACCCGCGATATTTTAAATATGCCATTCTGAAGTTCAACGTTACAGACCTTAGTAATTTTAAGATTTACGCATAGACGTATGCGCTCACTAGCACAGGCAGGCAGGTGCGGAAGGTGCACCTACGTCACAGATCACGTGACTAGCTTGAGTCACGTGTCTCAATAACCTCGCGATATTTATAATACCATTCTGCTAAGAAGACGAAAGGAGGGACAAAAGTTCAACGTTACAGAGTTGGTAATTTAAGATTTACCATAGACGTATGCGACATCACTATCGCAGGTGGCAGGCAGTTGTTGCCGGAAGGTGCTCCTACGTCCCAGATCACGTGACTCTAGGCTTGAGTCACGTGTCTCAATAACCCGCGATATTTAAATACCATTCTGAGAGTTCACGTTACAGACTTAGTATTTAGATTTACCCTAGGACGTATGGAGAGAAAACATCACTAGCGCAGGTGGGCAGGCAGGTGCGGAAGGTGCGACCTACTCACGATACTGACTAGTCTTAGTCACGTGTCTCAATACCCCGATATTAATACATTCTGAGAGTTCAACGTTACAGAGTTAGTGAAATTTAAGATTTTACCATAGGACGTATGCGACATCACTAGCGCAGGTGGCAGGCAGGGTGCGGAAGGGTGCACCTAGCGTCACAGATCACGTGACTAGCTTGAGTCACGTGTCTCATAAACCCGAGATATTTAAAAACCATTCTGAGAGTTCAACGTTACAGAGTTAAGTAATTTAAGATGTACCATAGTGACGTATGCGACATCACTAGCGCAGGGTGGCAGGCAGTGGCGGAAGGTGGCACCTACGTCACAGATCACGTGACTAGCTTGAGTCACGTGTCTCAATAACCCGCGATATTTAAATACCATTCTGAGAGTTCAACGTTACAGACTTATTAAATTTAAGATTTACGCTATAGGACGTATGCGACATCACTAGCGCGAGGTGCAGGCGAGGTGCGGAAGGTGCACCGACAGTCACAGCATCACGTGACTAGCTTGAGTCAGCGTGTCTCAATAACCCGCGATATTTAAATACCATTCTGAGAGTTCAACGTTAGCAGAGTTAGTAAATTTAAGTAATTTACCATAGGCGTCATTCGAAGCATCCTATCGCGATATGCAGCAGGTGCGGAAGGTGCACCTACGTCACAGATCACGTGACTAGACTTGAGTCACGTGTCTCAATAACCCGCGATATTTAAATACGCAATTCTGAGAGTTCACGTTACAGACTTAGTAAATTTAAGTTTAGCCATAGGACGTATGCGACATCACTAGCACAGGTGCAGGCTAGTGCGGAAGGTGGCACCTACGTCACAGAATCACGTGCCTAGCTGAGTGCAGCGTGTCTCAATAACCCTCGATATTTAATACCATTCTGAGGAGTTCAACGTTCAGTGTTAGTAAATTAAGATTTACCATAGGACGTATGCGACACACTAGCGCGAGGTGCAGGCACAGGTGCGGAGGGTGCACCTACGTCACGAGTAATCACGGTGACTAGGCTTGATCACGTGTCTTCAAGTACCCCGCGATATTTAAATACATTCTGAGAGTTCAACGTTACAGACTTAGTAAAGTTAAGATTACCATAGACGTATTGCGACATCACTACCGCAGGTGGGGGCTAGGCAGTGCGAAGTGCACCTACGTCACAGTCACGTGACTAGCTTGAGTCACGTGTCTCATACCCGCGATATTTAAAAATCACCATTCTGAGAGTTCAACTTTACAGACTTAGTAAATTTAAGATTTACCATATGACGTATGGGGCGACATCACTAGCGCAGGTGCGGCAGGTGGCGGAGGTGCACCTACGTCACAGAATCACGTGTGACTACTTGAGTCACGTGTCTCAATAACCGCGATATTTAAATACCATGTCTGAGAGTTCACGTTACAGACTTATAATTTAAGATTTACCATAAGGACGTATGGGCGACATCACTAGCGGCAGGTGCGAGGCAGGTGCGGAAGGTGCAGCGCTACGTCACAATCACGTGACTAGCTTGAGTCACGTGTCTCATAACCGCGATATTTAAATACCATTCTGAGAGTTCAACGTTTTACAGGACTTAGTAAATTTTAAGATTTACCATCGGACGTATGCGAGCATCTCCTAGGCGCGAGGTGGCAGGTCATGGGGGGAGGGGTGGCGGAGGTGGCATCCTGCGTCAGGCAGATCACGTGACTACTTGATTCACGTGTCTCAATACCCGCGATTTTAATTACCATTCTGAGTTCAACGTTAAAGACTTTAGTAATTTTAAGATTACCATAGACGTATGCGACATCACTAGCGCAGGTGCCGGCAGGTGCGGAAGGTGCCCCTACGTCCACGATCACGTGACTAGCTTGAGTCACGTGTCTCAATAACCCGCGATATTTGAATACCAGTCTGAGAGTTTCAACGTTACAGACTTAGTAATTTTAAGATTTACATAGGGACTTATGCGAACATCACTAGCGCAGGTGGCAGGCGTGCGGAAGGTGCGACCTACGTTAGCAGATCACGTGACTAGGGCTTGAGTCACGTGTCTGCAATAACCCGTCGATATTTAAATACCATTCTGAGGGTTCAACTTTCAGACTTAGTAAATTTAAGATTTACCATAGGACGTATGCGACATCACTAGCGCAGGTGCAGGCAGGTGCGGAGGTGCACCTAGTCCGTATCAAGTGACTAGCTTGAGTCACGTGTCTTCATAACCCGATATTTTAAATACCATTCTGAGAGTTCAACGTTACAGAGTTAGTAAATTTAAGATTTACCATAGGACGTATGGGCGACATCCTACGGCAGGTTGTTTTTGTGTGCTTTTTTTGTTGGCAGGCAGGTGCGGAAGGTGCACCTACGTCCGCAGATCACGTGACTAGCTTGAGTCCCGTGTCTTCATAACCCGCGATTATTAAATACCATTCTGAGGTTCAACGTTACAGAGTTAGTAATTTAAGATTTAACAAAGGACGTAAACGACATCACTAGTCGCTAGTGCAGGCAGGTGGGCGAAGGTGGGCCTCAATAGACGCACCATCTGTCAGACATGCCCAGACATGAAATACAAGCTTCAGCATGAATATCTTTGTTCTCTCATAAAACTTTCTACATTATTATTGCAGTATTGAGTCAGGTATTTATTTCACCGGAAATAAGGAGGCTAGACCAAGTTTTAAACTTTAGTACATGGCTTTTTGAAATTATAATCCGATGTGAATACTTGGCGGGAAAGGATATAGGAATAAACATCATTATACACTATCTAATACATTTTTACACTTTTATTGATAAATCTTTGTGCAATATATTCAACACCAATTCATGACAATCATTTGAAACTTCTCAGTGACATTTTGTTTCATTTTGATAGATTAGGCAATATATCACAGTACAAAATCGGTATATACTATTGTTGTCTACATTCAATCCCATTTCAAAATCAAATTTACGGTTTCATATTTATAATAGTTCGCAATACCAATGATATATTTCTCGATAGCATAATATCATAACGGTACATAAGTTTCGTAATACATGTTTCAAACTTGATTATATTTTGACAGGATATCTGTCCAAGGTATAAACCACAGCACTATCACTCCTTGAAACGCAGATCGCAATCACTACACTTCCTTGATGTTTCTGAGCGAACATAATGTATTCCCCAACTGTCTTCTCAGTAGTATTGTTGACATCTTCTACACAATCAACATATTTACGGTGACAAATCGCAGTTCACGAATAAATTCTCTCCATGTTTTAGCTTCATTCGAATCCCCGTCCAGAAGTAGGTAATTATGTGCACTACGGTTCGAATCCGCTCTCGCGCATGTAGACTCAACCACCAACATTTTTGTAGCGAGATTTCGTGAAAACGGAGGGATGAGAAATACTACGTTTTCAGCACAATTGAAAATTGCTTTCTCATCACTGCTGTATTATAACCTTGTGACGTATTCATGATGAGACGAACTGTTCTGCACAGAGTTCAAACTTGTACTGATATTGATTTGGCATCACTTCAATGATTTATGAATATCGGGAAATTCAAGGTGAAACAAGCTGTTCATGACGAGTCAGTCATTTTGTATCCACGTGTTGAAATAAATTCTACATTCACACTTTTTCTTGTAGAAATGTTTTTATTAACGTATCATTTTTTAAACCTTCTTACTAAAATAAGACAGATATGTTTCAAGGAAAATCCCGAATCTTACAAAATAAATAAAATATGACAATATTGTCGCGGCAACAGTGGAAGAAAAACATTGTAATTTAGTTTTATTAAATGTCCTAATGCAAGAGAATTACGTTTTATAAATTTTAAATGATGCGAATTTATGGGGGATTTCCAAACTACAAAAACTTCACTCAAAAAAAACGCCTCCTTGTTTATCATGTAGTAGCGACCGTCAATGCGTTCCAGTTTTCTTACTTTTATCCATATTTATCAATAATTGCGGCAAGGAGGCTCACTTCTCTGCGGTAACCTATCAGCAGGGAACACCCCAAGATAATGTGTTTTACCATCATTTTTCGAAGACAATTCAAAATCTGCCTTGTATTCATTACGAGCCAGTCCACAAATGAAAAATGGGGGGGGGGGGGAGGGGTTACTCAATGCAACTACATATATTTATAATCATTCGCATGATGATAACAACGTATGTTGTATATTGGCAATTTTTTTAATTAAGGACAATTCAAATCATCCTATTTATAACATCGGCATAAAATTTAAAATGTGGCGAAATTAATTTCTTTCTCTTCTCCTTTGACAAAACACTCTTATAGGATTCAAGCTGTGTAGAGAGTGTACAATTCGCATGTGAGGTTATAAATCCCCTCTCCAATCCATCCCGTGATAAACATTGCTCAACCAACAGGCAGCTTTCGGGGGAAAAAAGGTTTTGAAAGTTCATAAAAACGGAAATGGAGATTTGACTATCCAGTGGTGGAATGTTTGATTTATTACATCCACGATTGCCATTTCTTTATAATCAATGCATTATGAAACCCACGAAAAACATGAATATCAATGATGAGAGACATGACGATGTTGTCTTAATCACTGTCAAGGCAAGACTAAACATTTTCAACTGCTGTAGTCTATTATCACATTACGATTCTTATCAATTTCCTAATATTATCAAATTCACCATACACGACTACAACCCAAACCCAAATTTTATTGTTTCAGTCAAAGGGCTGTACTAAAATGTACTTCACAGCGAAGACTGCCGGCGTGTAAGATTCGCCGTGTTGAATTGCTATTTTCCGATAGATCCTGGCTAAGATTCAAAGGCCATGAAGCGAATTTCATTAGCATATGACTCACGATCATGACCATTACCCTCTTCATAAAGTGCATACTGTACCCGAAACAGTGGAGTCAAAGGCCATCACAATGAACTTGGCAGACGAAAATCAGGCTGTAGAGGTTTCGATGGATTTGTTGACCATGCAACATACGAGAAATGTACTTTATATGTGTGATGATGAAAGATTGTACGGATTTTTTCTGTAATCATCGTTACACGCCTTGTTTGCAACAAAACCAGATGATGGTCATCGTTTTGGGAAGTTGAAAACCTGATAAACATTGTCACTAGTTTCCCCTGTACTTGTGATGGAATTGTAAAATTTAACATCAAGTTCTTGTAATAGGATATTTCGCATTTCCATGTTCTCGGCGCTTGTTGTGAGCAATGGAGTATGCGGAAGGATAATTTCACTCGTCGAATCAATAAGGTTGCATCGATATATGTACTTTACTGATGAGTGACTCCGACTGAGACTAAAATTATCTTGTCGAACGTACAAGTTTCACACCTAATTCCAACCACCATTTATCAAAAATTTGCTTCTTGATTAAAAATATCCGCATGTAAATGACCCAAAAGTTCAACTCTTTACTTAAATCGTAATTAGTTTACGCTTTTTCAACCTGTATTTTTCAGTCCGGTCGTAATCATCCATTTTCGCGCGGGTAATCATCATACCATAAACTCATATTCAAGTGCGAAGTTTAGCTGCTGTGACCGTACATTAAAACGACTTTTATATAGGGAGCGATAGATACGTATTATTTGCGTGTGAATTATTTTGACCCAAGTACACTCTACCTGACTGAATAACGATGTAAAAAGTTTTATTGACTGGTCGCCGCATGATCTGTTTCTGTCAAGGGTTTCCAATCCTCTTTTCGTATATACTTCGTTTTGAGGTAAAGTTTCCGTGTGTTGATAGTCAATATACTCAGATCCTTGAGCGGGTACAGAAAGAATTGTATAGGGAATTATCTGTTAGAGCAGAGATCGCTTTATACGCGTATCCATTGTCCATTCTCAATACTTGTTTGGCGTAGGTGGAACTGAAAAATTATCGATTTCTGATTTGTTACACACTCGCAAGTTTGAGGGTGAAGGAAAGACATGGTTTAGTGAAATATATCCTTAATTTCGAGGCGCCCTGTGTTGTTGATTTTTTCTTCTCTTCTTCTTTAAGGTCGTACATGGAGGAGGTAGGTTGGAAGAATGACGACGTTTAACTGTTTTACGTCTTTTATAACCGCTGAACCCTTTCCATAGAAACTCCATTTTTGACTAGCTTTTACGTTCAAAGACTGTTTCGCTTCACCTTAGTCGAAGACGAATCGGTTCTTTGAATGGTTTATTTTGTGTTATGCATCTTTCAAAGACACGTTTACCCGATATAAAAGCTTCTTTCACTAATAGCTTGAGCGCTTGCTCACCAAAGGCATACCCACGATACAGATGCTTTAAAAAAATTACCAACCCGTGGCCTCTCCTGATAGGACACCTCGGTACACATTCACAGAGCCTGTACGCGACTTGCTGTGATAATACGATTTCGTAAGGGCATTTTGTCATGATGGAGGCTAAATTTTCAGAAAGATGAAGTTTCACGCACGCGGTTCCAAATTGAAATGGACGGCAGGAGATCCAGTGTTGGTTCTTATATCTATTTCGAGTTCTGGAAATTCTCGTCGTAACACTGGATATAGTGAGGAGAAGTATAAATTTGGCATTTTTTGGAACGGGCAAATGTATAATGTTTTTGTTTCAGACATAACAATGGCGTACGAGAGGTGCGACACGTCCACAACTACACTTTTGTTCTACCAATATCACAATAAATAAACAATTGTGATGGTAACCCACAAGACATTAGCTGTATGAGTCTGCTTGTTTGACAGTACTTAGATTGTACCTGTTCAACCCTAGTTGGAGTGATAGATTTTCAGGGAGTGTCAACTTTTTTATTGTTTTATTTTCTCTTTCGTGAGGGTCAATAAACTCTACGTTTTGACTCTTGTCGTCGAATAAGAAATTGACTCTTTTATTTCAACAGAGACACGTTTTGTCGTTTTAGAATATAGGAGAACACAACCTTTTTTTTTTTTTTTTTTTGGGTTTTAAATCTCGCTTTAGTAAGTTTGCGCGAGTTCTTCGATGGTTTCATAGTGCCGGTGAAATATTTTCACTTTGTTTTCATCATCACTCGTCACGACGTTAATGTCACCGCTTTCGCTGACTGTGACAAAAGTAATGCTATTGAAATTCAACTAATCCTACGACCCTCACAGGCTCAATTTGAATAACACGTGGTAACTGTGTAGAAACATGTGGTCGTTGTGTTCTCGGGAAATATTGCATAGAACTATTACTCAATAAAGTCAAATAAAATTGATTTTGCATCATTTATTAAGCGAAGATGCGAGAATCCCAGGAATTAAATTCATTTGGATAACTCTTTCCACTTGGACTCTCACCCCGACTGGGCGCCCACTACCTCGCTCATCAAGTATTTTATCTATTTGAATGTGGTTCTATCATTGATGGTTAACATGTTTTAATTCGAGTTCGAAAATTTTCTTGAATCAATCTCACCGTCGAGATCTGACATGGTGTAAACTGGTGGATTCAGGTGAATCACACTGTGATTATAAAAATCTCCCACTCCTTGCTTTCATAGGGCTTTTTCAAAGTACGTTTTGTTTACTTATTCGAACATGATTCACCATTTAATTTTGGCTTAGTGTTTTTCCTAGCTAATTTTTTAGTGTATAAGAGTTATTTCGGGGGGGGGGGGGCACCATACTTGTAAAAGCATGTCTGTCATTCACATCAACGGGTGCCATTTTTATACTCGAATGAAATAATGATTATAGGCATTTACTAGTTCTGCAAGACATCTATGTAGGCGAAATGTAATTGGCATGAGTTAAATACCGTATCGTTTCATTTTCAGTCGTTCTAATGACTCTCTCCACTAACTCGATTGTATCGTTTTGAGTGACATAGTATTTGACATTTCTGACTGTAAATAGATGTCACTTGTTTGGCAATGATTCTTTACCCTTATCCGTCTCTATTCGACCAGCTTCGATGCAATAATATCCATTTGAAACGCAGTTTAACGCTCCTCACCCGTTTTCTTTTTAAAGGAATAGCCCACAAATCTTTTCTAAATGCATGCAATACTGTTAAAATAAATTATATCCATGCATTATATTTGCTAAGACTTCGCATGTCATTTAAATCCCTTGCCATAAATAGGTTTTTTAAAAGGGATATATTAGAAACTTTCTTACAATCTTTTCGTATAGGCTCTATGTAACGTGTACGTTTTCTGTGATTTTAACCACTCAGACACCTGTTTTGCGGTGAATTTCCCCGGCGACAGCTTTAGCCAATGTCGCTTCACTTGAGGGGGGGAATACCAGCGGGGTTTGCTGGGTCATAATATTTCAGCAAGTGTTTATTCATTAAAACAGCGCGTCCCAATTGTGTGAAAGTGTATCTTCTTCTTGTCCTCTTGACTTTTCGGCGTTTTCTTACCAGTGTCTGGGATGACCGAATGAATGCCAAACGCGTGGGATTACCTATAATATTCTGTAGGTACATTGATTTTTTTCAATAAGTAGAAAATTGCTCCCACCCAACAGGGTTTGATAATTTTCTAGGTCTTACGATATCACTGACGAGGTCAACGGACGATTTGAACCGGAATCTTTTGATTCTTATATCACTGAGCACCTCGATCATCAAGTCACATCATTTTTTAAATTGTTTTTTAATCAATAGGTTGAGCCTTAGTTTGAAATGTTTTTGGAATACTCGAAATAATGTCTTCCGTTTATGATAGTGTCATAAAATGTTTCGGAGGACACTAGTTTCAGTTTCACAATGTCAACAGGGTTTAAAATCGCATCTTCATTCTCTACTATGGGGAGGATAAGCGGTTGTTGTTGATCTTTAGCAAAATGTAAATTAACGTTGTAATACTTGCTGATAGCTTGCCCACTTTTCACGGTCGATACTGTAGTAACGTATACGAATGCATATCTCATCCAACGAGGATAATATAATTCGCTCGAATTTTCGGCATGTTTTTAGTCGTTGAAAGTGTGTCTGGAGATAATTAAAATCATTTTCTTGCTTGTCCGCATTTTTAATTGAAATAAACTTTTCACACACCGCTAAGAAGTGGACAAGAATAAGAGTAAAGTGAACCTCCCTTTTGTATTAGAATATTTTTTTTACTTTGCCACCCAGTGCTACGTTTAACGAGTTGCGTAAGAGTTGTTTACGACGTGCGAGTTTGGCTTTTTTGAGATGAGTTGAGAGGTAGCTTTGGGCCAGCTAAAATATTATAAACACACTCGGTAATACAATGAATGAGATCTTTATCACGGTTTTTAACAAGGCAACACGTTGGAAGTTTTCAATTGTATGAAGAGGCTTTCAATCCGTCCACGTGGTTGATGACCAGTTTGAAGACATTGTTTAAAGAATGACCTCATTTCATTCATGACCTATATTATCACTTCGTTTAGGGTATAAACCGACTCCTCATGATTCGAAAGGAAAAATACTTTTCGAAATCGATAGCAAATCAGGAGTGTTTTGTTTCAAATCATTAGATGATATAATGGGCGTTTTTTGAGTACGTCGTGAAATGATTCTTGTAAAAATTTTACATTTTCGGGGTAAACTTGAGCGAGCTAAATGTTGAATCTGCGCCTATCGCGGGGATTTTTAAATAAATCAATTAACTCGCATTGAGTAGATATATCACGCGCTTGTTTAGCTTGTGGAAAATCTTTGATAATAAATAAAACACTTATATTTTTATGATGACATCCCTTGTTAACAAGTCAACAATACGTCACTGTTTCTCTCGCATCAATCATCAATAATAGAAGTTGTGGTTCTCGGGTTGTCACAAGTTCATGATCCGGAAGACTTGCTGAAATGTAATTGCGCAAGTCATCACTTTATACAGCGGTTGCCACTCATCATAAATGTCTTTGATAGTTAGAAATGGCGTATGACATAATGTATTCGATATATTTAATACAGTTGAAAACAAAATGACTTTTTCCAGCTCCGCTCGTGCCTGCCACTATGGCTGAAAACGATGTTGAAAGTGTGGCCTCCATCTGAGAAATGAGGCTCATTTGGAAAAAGGTCTTTGTAAAATTTATAGGATAAGGATAAATGTGTTCATTGACAATTGCTGTAAATTCATTCACTTTTTGTTTATTTCCGCAAAACAATATTTACAATGATGATGATGTGATGAAATAATTTAAACCTCTCTTCAAAATAAATTTCTTTTCAAAAAGAAAATTAGGCAATTTCATGGAATCAATATGTAGCGATAGAATGTATTTTGCTTCAAAATAATCAATCATAATATGGACAATAAAAGTGTAGCAATTTCTTTCAATAACAGGCACTATCGGTTAAGAAGTTCTCAAAAGATTGGGGGAATAACGACACTTTTACTCAACTACATGATAGCATGATTGCCTAGAATATAGATATAGTCAAAAATTAAAACTTTCATCACATGCATCAAATCAAATAAAAAAAAAAGGCTAATAGTCCAAGAAGCGGCCAGGTCGTATATTATTGTCGGAATGAGTCGAAGTGGAGGCATCCGAGGCTGTACCTACCTCCCCTCACCTTGCACGAAACCTCACGATGCAACATACCACTCACTCTTATTTACGGACACTGCATAGATGCCCATGCGCCAACGTGTTTAGACCATCAGAAGTATGTATCGTTTGTCGTCGAACGGAGAGAGCGTTAATTATTTTGTTTTAAATAAAAATGTTATGATTAATCTTCTGATGGAAACGATTTGGGCGCTATGAGACATTTGGCGAAAAAGAAATTTTAAATCGATATGCGAATTGATTTTTTAAGCGTATTTTTCAAATCCCTTTTCCTGTTTTCTTCACACTACCACAATCTTCCAAATGGAATACATTTTCGGCTCTTAGACCAACAAATTCTTTAATCAACTCTATCCTTCACATTCATCTTTAAATTCCCAAAGTATTTTTATTTTCTTGACTATACAGGAATGATTTTGTGGAAAGTTAGACGTATCAAAGAGATGGCAGAATCACTCAACATATCTTTAAATACATCTTCCGCTTGATTTCGTAACATAAACTATCAGTGTCTGTAAATAAAGTTTTCAATCGGTCTCCATATTTCTTGCTTCGCATAGTTGTAATGAAAATCGTACATTGTGGTTTACTCAATTCCAAAATAGTAACACCAGTGTGACCGATGGGACGTAAGAACCAATTTTCGGAATTTAGAATGAAACGCGACTAGATATTATTTGAAAAAATTTTGAAACCTTCAAAGGTGCGTGGGGGAGAAGCGAGAGTTTTGTCTCTCCCCTTTCTTCATTCACTAGATGGAGCGTTGATGTGATTTCTTACTTCATTAAACTTCGTCGCAAAGCGGAATTACCAAAAGCTTGTACAATTTGTCTCAACGCGCTCGGTCGCTTGTGATCTACGCTTTAAAGTATTAAATCAATGTAGGCGGTCGAAGCCAAGGTGATTGTTTTGAATTGAAGAACGCGATGAATTTTGGTAAGGTTCATGCCCAGAAAAGATACGGGTTTCAAATTACGATATTGTAGCGACATACTTTGTTTTATTGTTTAAATTTGGAACCAATTTGGTGATTTTTGTCGAAATGAAAGTTAATTTTGTATCTAGAGTTTGAGCATAAGTGGAAAAGCATGTCCTTCTGAATAGTAACTTTCTCGGGTGCAATGTGGGTAATTCGTTGTGGGCTACATGTAGGATTTTCGGGGTACTCGAGTCTACTTCGAAATATAACTATCTCGCCATCATCGTTGGGTAAGTTTTCGATATCAAAAGTGAAACTCCCAGTCAGATAGCCACTTGAATCTCCAACTGAAGACTCTTCTACCATACTATACTCGCATAGCAAGTTGTTATCAATCCCAATATACAATGTATTAAGAGGGTTGTTCGGGTTAAAGTCTCATCATATACTCGTTGTTGGTCGTCGAATGGTCAGTGATAATCATCGAAAGACGCCTCCTGCTTATACCGAGACTCGATGACAATGCATATGCAATACGGTCAAAAGACCATACCTTGACTTAGTCATTTTTAAGGGCTGCATTCAGCTAGCCCTGGAGGCCGTATAACAATGAAGAGGGTCAATACCGTAATTTGTCAAGTCACTGAGTGTACGAAATTTTTTAAAAAAAGATGTCAGCACACAATAGTCATCATTTTTACGTACAATCATGATATTCCGCCGAAATTTTGAATAGCGAGATGTCCAACATTGACGGCATGTGCGTAATCGTCTTCGGAAACGGATCTTGCGCTTACACATTGAAAAATTTGGAAAGTGCGTAAGATGTTTCTCAAATTTGGAAAACGCGTCATATAATCGATAAGGCGGTAGAACACCTTTACGTAAAAGAACGCCATTGCTCGTCTTGAAAGAAAGATTGTAAACATAGATAATTTGTCAATGCCGTACCGAGTAGGTTTTCAGTCCAATGTGTCCAAGGAGGCGTTTAGAAATTGAAGTGAGTCCAAAAATCTTAAGTGGTTAATGAAAATGAACATACTTCTCCTGGTAATTTGGGATACACGAGAGGCATCCTCGTCCTAGAGGTAGTTTTCCTACTCCTAGCATGATGAGGTGCGCATCATAGTTTGAAAAAAAAAAAAAAGTTGTGAAACACAACCGGAATGAATGGAGCTAACTTGAAATTGAGATTGCAATCATTATGCGCAGCCCCACGAAACTCGCCAGTAATGTGATCGTGATCACGTACACGATCTGTTCACACCGGGAGGGCTCCAGAACAAATGTGACAATCTGTAGTCTTCATGAAACCGACGCTCTTGTCAAAAGTCATGACTAGAGGTTTGATTGTTTCTAATTTTTCATAGCAAAATTTTTCTTCATTGAGAATTGATTTTAAAAACTCATCTACTCGTTAGGTCCTCTATATACCATGGGAGCTTTTACAGGTTTTAAAACTGTGAATCAATGATAATGGAGGAATAACCTGAAGGTTCATGTGAAGCTAATTTTGTAGTGTATGAAACCTTGATTACTTGGCGAACAGCCTTCAAATTTTAACACTTATTGATTCGAAATCGGCGTAAATGGAGAGGTACTTTTAATCCAAATGAAATCTTTAAATTGCATGATACTTTTGTCTCCATAGCGTCATGACTACTTTTGTGCATCAGTCTGTCCAGAGGGTATGATGAACGATTAAGGACGATTTTTCGAGAAAATCGATGAGGCATCGATAATATAATAGGATGCTTTTTATACTTCGTCAGGGAGCTACAAAGACGGTTAAAATTTTTAATGAGACAGTACTGACTGTCTCTGCGTCCGAAAGATAAAGTAAATCAGACATGAAGCTCGCGCGTTTACAATTTTGAAATGCGAAGGCGGAAATATGAATTTCTCAAAACCAAAAACAGTTAACCGACATTTGTTGTTTTTAATAAAAGCGATCATTTAGAAAGTTGAACGGGATAATCATGGCCGTCATATTAAGTTCATTTTCAAATTCTATAATACTGTATTTACGCGATAAGCCATGATCCTCGTGAGGGTGGGAGTGAAGCTAAAATTGCCCAAAGAAAACATTTTTCATCTAAATTTTGAATATTTATGATCGCTTTAGAGGTGTCTAGTTTGCAGGGAGTGCATATAGCTTGAGTCAGCCAATGGAGATGCGTGCCACTTTTCAACTCCATGTATGGATGGAATCAATTGACCAGCCCGCTCCCTCTCGTTGGAAACTTGAACTAACCTCAGCAATTTTTAGCGGAAAGCTTGCGTTAAACTGCTCGTTAAATTCAGATTCATCCAAAAGAGTGAAACATTTTAAGTCCTACAACATGGCGTTGAGAAGGCGTCACATCAGCGGTAAGGTCTAGAGAAACGTAACGAATAAGGCATAACTCATTTTAACCCCTTAAATTTAACCAAATCTTTAAAAAGTTTCGTTTGGAATTTGTTTCTGATGCTCAGATAAAAAGAGGCAAAAATATCTACCCCTGTGCTAATTTTGAAAATTTGTAGCGTTCTGACTTACCGTTGATAGCTGAGTCAAAGTCGCACGGTCTTCTGTGGCTAGATCAAGGATTTTCATCCGTTTTTGTTTTTTTTTTTTTTTTTGGAATTTTTTTTTTTTTTTTTTTGGGGATTTTTTTGAGTTAGTTGGTTTTTTTTTTTTTTTTTTCTTCCATTGGGGCTGCAGAGTTTGAGGTTTTCGTTTGTAACGTTTGCCCTGTGCGTTTGCATATGACTTAGAAATTTACCATTTTAAAATGACTTTTTATGCAAACTTACATTTCAAACAGGTGGGGTGGTCTACTTCATATCGTTGTAGAGAAATCCAGTCGGTTGGTGGTCGCCTCGCATGTCTCGCACTTGAACTCGTTTCGGGAATGAACAATTCGCTTGTGCTTGTTTAAATTGTACTTTGTGGAGAACACTTTGTCACAGATGTCGCACTGGAGTGGGTTGACGGCTGTGTTGTTCTCCATTTTTCTGTAAACATAAAAATAAAAGATAAGAAAAATAAAAACTTAAAAATATAATCCTGAAATTTGAAATACAAATTATTAAGAAAATGTATCATGTTTTAAAATGAAATGAAAACAAAAACAATGCGTATGCGCGTAAGTTAAAAAATGTTGAACTGAAATAATAAATAATAAATAAACTTACATTGTAACTGTAGACTATTTGCTTCGGATGAGAGAGAGAGAGAGAGAGGATGCGTGGTGGTGAAGATGTAGAAATAGCTGTGAACAGAAAAAATCACCGATATAAATATTTTAAAACAACGAATTAATGATGACCTGAAATCAATAAAATCAATGTTAAAATGAATTGATTGATACAAAATAAATAAATTATTACTGATAGTGTGGGGAGAAATAACGTTAAAATAATTGATTGATTGATTGATTGGTGTGGATCAATAATTGTGAATAGGAAGATAAAATTTAATAAACTTACATGGATGAGATGTAGCTGACGTAAACTCCGCTGTTGACGATGAGGGAGGACAGCTTTAGTTGAAATAACTGTGAACATAACAACATTATTAATATTTAAATACAACTACTATGTCACAATTACCTGGAAATAGAGAAAATCAATTGACTTAAAACATATCGATACGAAATATATCTTAAGCTATTATTACCTGAAATGTACAAATAATAAATAATATAATATTGTACTTTGTACTCAAATGAAGTATGATATTTGGTTTTTACTGGCTGAAGGATACGGTGATCATGTGTGATTGAAAATCTGCAAAATAATGATTCCAATTTACCTAAATTACACTAAAATAGAATGAATTGATATTCATTAATAGAATATGGCATGTACTTACAGGATGATTTGTGAGAGTGCGCTTGCACTCGACGAATGTAGATCAGTTTGAGTGTCAGCTGATAATGACCTCGAGTTCGTTCACGTCTCGTCATAAATGCAAAGATTGCAACCGTGTATTGAAAATATTATGCAGTGATAAAAAGTGTGACGTTTTTTTTTTTCAAAGTTTGCACATGTCGGTGATGGTGAAAATAAAATAACGAGCAATAGTAAGCGAAGCATTTCATTCAGTAAGTTTAGAAATTTAAAAGGTTTGTCACATCCATTGGAGCTACATTTTCAAAACTTGTTGCTTAGGACCATGAGTATATATATATATATATATATATATATATGTTGGTGACGTCCTTTTGATTCCGCAATTGGGTATAGCTGTTTGAATACCGCGGTTTTGACGCTGGTGGTTATGCCTTTTCCGAACTTTGAATACTGGCGGGTATGACTTGACGGTTATTGCCCTTTTGGTAAATTTGAAAATAAACGCAGGCCGTGACGTCATTTTGATTGCCACAGATTGGTATCAGGATGTTTGAATACGCGGGTTATGACCTAAGTGGTTTCTGCCCTTTTGCCAAATTTGAAATAGCTGCGGTTATGACTTATTGGGTGTACCCCTTTTGTGTACATTCACACTGTGATGACGCCATTTTGATTCCGCAAAATGATATATAGGTATTTGGCTAAGTGCAAACAGCTTAACAGAAGCTATTAGTTCATAGCCCCTGTGTGACGTCATGAGGAGGCGTGTTTATCTGAAGCTATAATAAGTATCACAATTATCTATTGCTATGCATATGTCTTGGTGAGTCCGAGTGGTAAGGCGGCGAGCTAGTAATCGCAAGGTCGTCCGAGACGAGACGCTCATGTTCGAGCCCGAAGGCAAAACGGGGGTCGAGGGGAGGGAGAGACTTTTTTGTCCTTGCAATATTAAATCAGAAAATAAAATAAGAATTAAAAAATAATATATCTGTGAAATCCAAAGTACCTAAATGGTTACTAAGCGCGTGGAGCGGCGCTGCTAATAAGTGGCGCGGGATTTGAAAATTCGAAAATGGTGATGGCGGACACGGCAAGATGACGGCTAACTAAATGGCGACCAAGCTGAATTGCGCTCACGGACCTAAAATGGCGACCAGATGGTGGTCGACCTAAATGGCGGGCTGAGCGAAAATGGCAGTCGACCTAAATGGCGGCTGAACAAAAATGGCGGCCAAATGGCGGCAGAGTCTAAAATGGCGGCCAAGTATGGCGGCCAAGCTAAAAGGCGGCCGGAACAAATGGCGGCTGGAAATTCAAAAATGGCGGAGCAAAATGGCGGACGGAAATTCATAACTGGCGGACAAAATTGGCGGGCCGAAACACGGGACCGGAAACAAAATGGCGACCGGAAACAAGATGGCGACCCGGAAACAAATGGCGACGGAAACAAGATGCGGCTGTCACGTGACCGAAAACACGTGACCTGACGCCATCTTGATTCCGGAATATTCTCGCGATTGATTGGCTTAGCCTTACTTTCTCTACTATTAACTTTAGAAAGATTTGCATGACCATCAAAGTTTACTTTGTATATCACAGATGGGCTCCCACATTGACAACAGGTTGGAAGTGCCTTTTATTGCTCCACCTTAACTGAATGTTTCAGGCTAAGCGACGTGTGTTCAGTTTTCACTGCAGAGTTATTCGCCATCCGTGAAGCTCTTAAATACATTCTACGCTGTCGTTGTGGAGAATACCTTTTGTGTTCAGATAGCTTAAGTTCACTTCAAGCTATAAAACTCATGTATTCTAGTCATCATTTGGTACAAGACATTCAATTCTATTTAGAAAAACTAACCTCTAAGGGATATATAATAGAGTTTTGCTGGATACCTGGACACGTGGGCATAGAGGGAAATGAACACGCTGATCGGGCTGCTAAGGAAGCTTCCCAGCGTCGCGACGTTGATTTCAATCTAGTTTCCGGTTCCAGATGTCAAGAGTGGATACAAGCAAAGATTGTTGGATTTGCGACAAGCATCGTGGGATGTGTTGCAAAATAACAAATTGCATAGTGTGATGCCCACATTGACTAACAAAATTCGTCCACCTACGTCTCGACTCTCACGTAGAGAAGAGGTGGTATTGTCTAGAATTCGTATAGGCCATACACGCCTAACACACGGATATCTCTTAACAAGAGGAAAGGTTATTCCCATATGTGACACATGTGATGTACCTTTAACCGTGCATCATATGCTAGCAGAATGTGCCAAATATGATGCATTGCGCACGCAATTTGATCTCTCCCAATCATATGAAGAACTTCTATCATATGATAACGGCGACAAACTTTCTAAATTTCTCATTCATTGTAATCTATTTAACAAAATTTAATTCACATCTTACACATTTATTTCTTTTCTTTATTTTCATTTACATACATAACTTTTATTTTGCTATTACTTTCTTCATCATCAATTTATTTTGTTATTTATACACTTAGAAAACAATCTAATCATCAAACATACCTGCATTCACTCTTCTCATTTCCTTTCATTCACAGGCGGGCGCAATATGACCTAACCGGTTGAAGCGCCCTAGTTTCTCACGTCGTCGTCATTACTTAATTTGGGTATTTGCAGCTATTTAAGTGGTCCTGTTCATTTGTCCATCTTCTAGGCTAGATACTATCGTATTATGACCTTATGGCGTCGCGTCCTTAAATCCAATTTACCAAAAAATATATTCAGAAATAATTTTAAATACACATACAAGAAACAACCTATATATTAACTTCAATATCACATGCGCAAAATATGACCTGACTGGGGGCAGCGCCTTTGTTTTTCACGTCGTATAAAACTTAAGGTGTCTCTTCAAGCAAAATTTGACCAAAATGTAATGTTTCGTGCTCCATGATATCATCGAAATGGCTAAACCGAAAATTATGCAATTTTGGGAGAAGTTAGATAATTGAAATAATGTTTGCAACGTATTGATCAGAATGTACTTTTTTTCACACCATTTTCTGCCAAAAAAATCAAGAAAATACTTGAAAATTGGAAAATTTGACGTACTTCTTGATTTTGTTGGTGGAAAATGGGGAAAAAAAGTACATTATGATAAATACGTTGCAAACATTATACAATTATCTAACTTCTCCCAAAGTTATAATTTTCGGTCAGCCATTTCGATGTTATCATGGGAGCACGGAAGGTCTGCAGCGTTGAAAATGTGATTCTGCCTCCGACGGTGGCGCTCTCACAGTTTTATGTTCAGTCGGGTCTAGGGCGTGTTTTAAACATTCCCATGCCGAGAGGCATTATTGTACAGTCAGTGTCATATTGTAAGGATTAAACGAGAATTTTAATACTTTATATATTATGATTTCTGGTACTTTGGAGTTGAGCTTGATGCTTACTGTCTCTTTGAATGTATTGGACATGATCATGATTTATCAAGATCATAACAATTCAAAATTTCCATATCTTACCTTACCTAGGATTCGATCTAATTATCGGTATTATTTATAGGAGTCGTGCGCTTCGGATCTGTGTCGCAGCCGCGGACAGCCTTGATCATTTAGGAAGTAATTTTATTTATCCAGCATGCACTTTATTTCATTTATAATATAAGATGCCATTCATGGTGGTTCACACATAGTGCGCAGGTATGATAAGCATATTATGGCACCAAAGGGACGCGGGTTCGATGCCATTATAAAGTAATTATCTAACGTAGGCCTACTCTCCATTCCACCGTATCCACTCATCGTCTTGAGTTGCATTGGATCATCTATTTAGAACCACAAACATCTACCTCATAAGACGGTGTACGAACTGGATATGTTTGGTATATAAGCAGAAAATATTGATTTTTTCTTCACCTAGCGCTTGCTTTGGCATTATAAATTTTGTTGACGGAATATCCCGTTCGGTGGGAGACTATGTTGACGACGAGTGGTGGTGGTGGTGAAGGTGAAAATAAAATATGTGGGGAAATCTTTGGCGCCTTTGATTCGCTAACAAGCATATTGAGAATAAATAAATGAAGACATGTGTGATGCTCTGTTTATCATCAAGCAACCAGTTCCCCTCACACTCCGCGTATCACTCTCGCAAACATCAACAACCATCTATTCTCCAGTAGAAAACGATCCACTCACTTGAGATACATTTGTGAGACGTAATAGCATTCAATGATATGGTCTCCATCAAGACAGTTATAGTTATCTTGTAACTGTGGCAAACTTATTTTCAGGTTTTAAATTTGTAATTTACCTTGATTAATGGGAGTGTGATATTATGTAAACGAAATTTGAAGTATTTTTTTATTAACAATAACATGGCATCTTATAATCGTGCATGTCTATAGTGCGTATTATCTATTGATTATTATAATATTCATAGTATTGTTATAAGCCCGAAGAAACCCAATACATGCATACATAAAAAAACCTCTCATACAAAAAATTCGAGGTCACTAAGTGTAGTGTTCAGTTTTCCTTCCTTCTCAGGATCACCAAGTATGTGAACTTTTTGACGGAAGGTGAATGAGGATATTGACATTTTCATTCTAATTATTCAACTTATGTCCGAACTCCGAATATATTACAATGACTACGTCGGAGTGATGATTTTCGGTACCGGGAGTCGAACTCAATACACGCACTTGCATTTGACCTTGAATGAGTGTTGTGCGAGGCCAACACAGATAACCGTTTCCCGCGTTGTAATGTAATACTTTGGGTCGCACCAATAAGTGAATCACACAGTCGCACCGTCGCACTGACGTCCTACACACATTCTTGAGATAACTTGCCTTGTTGCTTGCAAAATTGTGTTATTTCCATTTTTCCGTTTTCAACCTTGGCCATGATATGATTTTTTAAATTTAAATTTTTCAAGTTTAATAGTAATTACATATGTTACGATTTTATTGATGACCTTCCTTCAATCAGTCTCATAAGTCTAAATATTGTCATATTGCTGAATTATTTCGTCATTTGTTTCTCCCCTAATCCATCATTTACGCTTCTACAATGATGCAGATTTAGAAAATGTGTGGATTTTTATATTTTTAATTTTTGGACTTATTTCCATAAAAGTGCAATCTTGATTCCAATATCGGATATAGTATGATACAAATATAATTCAATCGAGCGGCCAACAAGCCATCATCAAGCAATTCATTGTGGAAATTTAGCTATGTTTCGATTCGAATGCAAATCCATTTCAAACAGCAGCTGTATTTTGCAACAATATTGATGTGTTTCTTTCCCAAGTTACGTTCATCGAGTAATAATAAAATAATATTATGATTGGAATTGCGTTATGAAGACTCCAATATGACAATCTTGAGAAATTGCTCGTGTTTTGTTTATATTTGTATAATAGTATGTGTGTTTATGTTTCGTTTGCTCTCTACCGGACAAACGACTGTTGTGGAATTTTCACGATGTATATAACTAGGAAAACGCTAAAGTCCCGCCGCGTTGATGGATGAGCTTTTTAAAGTTTTTAGTTTGCGTGGGATATCTTTACTTTTGCAAGTGCTTTGTTTTGCTGCCTACGCATTGTAGGTGATTGTTGTCAAGTTTCTATTGTTTCTTGTCAATAGGTATTATTTACCGTAAAAAACTTATATTAAAAGCTTTATTTCTATGGATTCTGTTTAACTTTTTCAGCTTTTTCTTTAAAAAGGTACTACATCACCATAACCTTAATGTCCATGTATAATATGAACGCTGTAGCCCCACCCGTTTGGTCAGAATTTGCCCAAATAGCACGGAAATATCGCACAAAAAATCGGAAAAAATCGTAAAAGTACGATATTCATGAGTGAGAAATATTTCTTCCATTGTACCCAAAAACAATACAGCTCTTAGTTCAGAGATTTCGAAGGCACCGTCAAATTTTCATCAAGATCGGATATGCCGTTTGCCCGGTAGAGAGCGAACAAAAAGGCAAAAAAAAAAAAAAAAAAACGAGCTAAATTTTTGGGGGTCAGTGAAATTGAAGTCTTCGCTTCGCTCATCCAATAAGTATCGTATCGTAGTCACTCAACGGTTTAAGTATCGATGTGGTATTGAACACGGGAATTTATTTAAATCTATTCAAATCTACTTTATTTCCGATGTGTCTCTTTCAGGTTAAAGTTTGACCAAAACGTAATGGTTCCGCGCTCCCATGATAACATCGAAATGACTAGTCCGAAAATTATGCAATTTTGGTAGAAGTTAGATAATTGTATAATGTTTGCAACGTTTTGAACAGAACGTTAATTGTTTCACCCATTTTCTGCAAACAAAAAAAAAAAAAGAAAATACGTAAAAATACGTAAAATTTATAAAATTTGTCGTATTTCTTGATTTTTTTGGTGGAAAATTGTGAAAAAAATTAGCATTCTGTTCAATATGTTGCAAACACTATACAATAACCTAACTTTTCCCAAAATTGCATAATTTTCGGGCCAGTCATTTCGATGTTATCATGGGAGCACTGAAGGTCTGCAAGCGGTTGAAAAATGCGATTCTGCCTCCGACCGGTGGCGCATATATTATTCTATATCTATGATCGAGTACTTGGTCTCTTTGGCATATCAGCTACGTTTATTAACTGATACAATTAAATGACTGTGCACTTGTTTATTATCTTCACCTACTGTTTTGAGTTTGGTAAGGTAAGGTGGTAAATGTAATTGTAGAAGTGCGAGTATTGCTAGAGAAAAATGTGAGAAAGTTTACGGCGTGTGAACAAAAAATTACGTGTGTGTGTGTTATTTTTACTCTACCTGCAAATGCGTATTTGGATACTATGGGAAGAAGATGTAAGTGAAACCTCTCAACCAGAACGCATCTTTTCCAGAGTAGATAACGAACCACCTGCACTCTGGAAGATCTGGCTTGACACTTGACTGTCATTCGACATCAAGTTCTTTGTCGTGTCAGTGGGTTATTCTCTTGTTCGAAAAGCTATGCTCTAGTTTACAAAAATGTATGGCCGTATATGTATCGAATTTAAGTTTATGTAACCGTCTCGTATAATACGTGTGCAAGTGATGTTATCTGTGGTAAAATGCGATACCTAAAGTGATTTAAACCTCGCTACATAGAGGCATGTAGTAAAATCAGCGACCTTAAAGGGACATTTTATGGTGGATTATGCTATAGCTGAAATAGGATAATATTGAATGATATGTTAATGTTAACAATAATTTTTCTTTATTATAGGTTTTTGATGATTGGATATCAACAATCATCTTCCTAATATTGATACTTTAATAAGCGAGGCTCATGATAGCTTCTCGTTCTATGGCGTAACCGATATGTACTTCATAGCTTATTGTTGAGAATCAAATTTATTTAGTATTCGATTTAGTTTTTACTAATCTTTGATTATACGTTCTCTTGTTTTGGTCATTTAAACGAAGTTAATTAATTCTGTAGGCTGAGAACGATTGATTATTAACCGCGATGTAAGAAGCGGGAAACAAAACATATCTTATGATTGCAAAATGAATTGAATTTGATAGTTCCTAACACTGCTTATCTTCACTTTGACATGGATGCCACCATTCCACTTGTGTTTCCACGTTTCCTTCAGTCGTAATTCAACATTAAGTCGCTCAAGACAAACGCAGTACCAGGTTACATTTTTTTAAGTTTTTATTCGTTGTTTTATTTGCCTACTCGTATTTCCAGAATAACGATTACTAGTGTCCTTATAATATGTGTAATAAAATAATCATATTCTATTGGGAATGAGAGATTAAAGACGTGCAATACAATAAAATATCGTAGACAATCGCGAAGTGATTGTTTTTGAAACAACTAACAAGTAACAAGCTACAATTCACTCATGTAACTTCGTGCGGGGGGTCTATGCGCAGTGGGACCCGCTCAGTCAGTCAGCGAGTGCACAGCGTAACACGTATCTCGGGTGACTTGAGTCATATAGCTCGCCCGCGCTTTATTGGCTCAAAAATCTTGATTGGGAATATCGCTAGTCCTGCCTTTTGAGTCCGGTAAAGCATGCCTCTCTCTCTCTCTCTCTCTACGTAAATTCCCACGGGTTTAAACAGCACTCTTAACAAAATTCATTCACAGCATACACATGTCTTAAATTTTATTTTCATTTTCTAACATAACAATTATGTTGCTATCACTTCGATCATCATCATCAATTAATTAATTTTATTAATTTCGTCCAAGATGGCGCCCGGTCGAGCCACGCGTTTTCGTCGCTCCGTAAATAACATACCGTTTTGTATCGGTTCTCGTCGCGAGTTTATTGTTTTTTATATACGTCCGTGTAGCGTCAGTGCAAAGTGACCTAAAGTCAAGATCAGATTCAAATTATACAAACGGTTCTCTTCTCTGAACGTCTTTATCAGTTCTCCGCCCTTGGCCCCTTGGTGCCACTGGTCTACCGCTCTCGCTGCCAACCCCTCGAGCGGCCGTGTCCGCGAGCGGACAAGACGCGGCCACCACCCCTCGCTCGCCCTACATCTCGGGTGCATGTTTCTCATCGCAGGAGGAACATCGAAGTTAATCCCGGACCTGCATTTCAACCTGTAACCAGCCAACACAGTCGGTCTAATAGTCAATAAACAACGCGTCTTTGTACTACCAGAACACTCGTAGCATATCAGGGAAAAACTCGGCGATCTCATCTCTACTTCTCAGACCACAGCGAGTTTGACATCATTTACCTCACAGAAACATGGCTTTAACCACAACACGTTTGAGAACGAGGTGCTCGACATACTCAGTTCACTGTGTACCGAAAAGATCTCAAGCGCCGAATAAAGCTAAGATTAAAAGGGGAGGAGGTGTTCTCACAGCAATCAACTCTGATCTACCCTCGAAACGCCGCGCTGATCTGGAGTCTGAAGACTGCGAAATTATCTGGGTTGAGGTAAAATTCGGAAGTGTTTCCAGTATTCTTATCGGGTGTGTGTATCTGTACTGTGTGTGTACGTCTCTCGATGTATTGGATGAACTTCACATCTCACTGTCTCGTGTTCAGTCCTCGCTTCGACCCCAGGACAGTGTGATATTGTGCGGCGACTTCAACTTGCCTCAAGTGACGTGGGCTCCACCCCATACTACAAGCAGCGATCTACAACCATCATGCAACATAAACTCTCAGGTAGTAAACTGCTTTGTATGAAATTATCAACGAGTTAGCCTGTGTCAAGTTAGATCAAATTTCCCACCTGTAACAATAACTTTCTTGATCTAATTTTTACAAATAATCCGGACCTTACAAAAGACACTCAACTAACAGATCAAGGTGTCATCTCAGACCACCTTGCTATCACCTCCGAAGTTAAATTCCCTGCCGTGTACAATAATTACAAGCCTTCTGCCCGGTCAAGATATAACTGGAAGAGAGCAGACCTCAATCTTTTAAACTTCAATTTAGAAGCTGCCGACTGGGGCACGTTTAATCATCTAAGTTCACCTGACGAGATGTGTGACGAATTTTACAAAACTCTGAAGCATGTTATTGATAAAACTGTTCCCAAAATTCAGATTAACCCCACAAAATATCCTCCATGGTACGACAACGACACTGTGTGTGCTCTAAAATGCAAAAACAGAGCACACAGGCGGTGGAAACGAACTGGAAGCGCAAATGCAAAAGTCGAATATCAATTAAAACACGCTGATTTTAAAAAACTGAAGTCTCTCAAACACAAAGAATATTTAATCAAAATTGATTCATCTGTAAACGAAACTCCTTCCCGCTCTGGTCCTACGTCCGACACAATACAAGAACGAGGCGTATCCCGATCGACATAGAATACAATGGCAACAAGGCTGCAGCTGTTTTCTCAGTTCTTTAAAACCACATTCCAGCCCCCCAGGCCAACATCTCACCCCCTACCACTGTTTTCGCACCGCTCTTCTACAAACTTATGTCATTTCAAAACAACCCGGGGCGAGGTCGAAGACTGCCTAAAAAAACTAAAAGCTGGCAAATCCTTCGGACCAGACAACATCCGACTCAACGTTATACAACACTGCAGACGACCTCTTCAATACCGCTGTCAAACATTTACAACGCATCCATTCAAAAGTGGAGTTTTTCCAGCCAGATGGAAACACGCAATCGTTACCCAGTACACAAAAAAGGAAATAAACATAATGCAACAAACTACAGGCCAATCTCATTACTATCCACCTTTTCTAAAATCTTTGAAAGAATTATTCACAATCATCTTTATAATCACGTCAACAAATACATCGCCGCTGAGCAGCACGGATTTGTGAAATATCGTTCAACAGTCACAAACCTTGCTCAATTCACTAGTGATATTGCCCATGAACTAAACAACAAAAATCAAGTGGATGGGGCTTACCACGACTTGCTTCCCCACAAATTAAAAGGATATGGCATACAGGGAAAAGTCCTATCGTTGTTGACGAACTACCTCAGTGGGCGACCGCAATGTGTGGTCATAGACGATTCCCACTCCAGCTCTGAGACAGTGACGCCTGGGGCAGCGTGCCCCAGGGGTCGATCCTGGGGCCCTTGATGTTCACTTTGTTTGTCAACGACATACCCTCTTGTTTTTACATCGAGCAAGTGCATTCTTTATGCGGATGACCTAAAAGTTTATAAGTCGTCAGCAGCGCTAGTGACTGTATTGCCCTACAATCCGATCTGAATAACTTCGCAATCTGGTGTAAAACGTGGGCCCTTAACCTCAATGTGGGACAAATGTAATATAATCACCTTCACCAACAAGAAAAAGTGCCTCATACAACATCCATACGAACTCGAAGGCGAAGTGCTCGCGAGAGTCAACACAATCAGAGACTAGGGTGTGCAGATGTCCAGCGACCTATCATTCAGTGAACACATTCATAGCGCTACACCTAAAGCCCTCAAACTCATCGGATTTCTAAAACGTAACTGCTCGAAGGACTTCTCACCAAGAACAACGCGAAAGCTATATCTAGCTTTGATTCGTCCTCACGTGGATTACGCGAGTGTCGTGTGGAATCCTCATCATGTAACAAACATAAGTGAGGTCGAGCGCGTGCAACAAAAGTTCATACGATTTTTCTGTTTTCAAATAACATCTACTATCACCGCTCATTGTATTCCTCTCTATGTCAAGTTTTCAAATGTTCATATTAGAAAATCGCCGTAAAGCAACTGACATCGTATTTCTCTACAACTCATTCATGGTCTCATTGATTCAGATTTGATTGGAAGTGTCAACTTCCACATTCCCGCTAAATGCACGCGCAACCATCACACATTTTACGTTCCACGCCTTCGTATTGATCTGTTGAAATTTGCCCCCATTAATCGAATCCAATCAACATACAATATTTTAGTTTCCAAAAACAGTGAACTTGATATTCATTATATGAAACTGCCTGAATTCAAATCTGTTATTAATACAACTCTAACATCGTAACTTTGTTCGAAAACCACAAACATTTATAATATAATCAAAAGTAGTTAATGTGAATGTCGTTTTAGGATTACATTTTCTTTATTTTTCACTTATTTTCTTTTTGTTTTGTTAGTCCTATATGGTCCCATGATCAATCAATACTTAGCCAATCAAATATCATAGTTATTTTTTTATACCATAACGAAATATTGTTTTTGATATGCATTTTACAAACCGCGATAGTCCTATTTTATAATTTATAAATTCTCTTTACTGTGTACTGTTATTTATCTCATGTCTATATTAATTTGTGTCAACTAATCTAATTTTAATTTTAATTTAACTTTGTGTACTTAGTTCGTTCTATATATTAATGCTTAATCTTTGTAGTTTATTAGTTGTTTATTTTTTTGGTTTTTGGTTCTCTGTTCTTTTTGTCTTGTGGGTCTCCGGACCTGTTGTCAATAAAGAATACATTAATCTATTTTGTTATGTATACACTTAGAGAAAACATTCTTATCATCAAACAAAACATTAACTCATCTCATCAACTTTCATTATCACAGGCGGTGCAATCTGACCTAACCGGTTGAAGCGCCCTGGTTTCTCACGTCGTCTCCCATGATTTCCCATTTTCATCAACGTTCCATTTTATTTAGTCCCTCCATCCATCTCTTAGGCGTCCAACTCTTTCTACGCTCTATGCCCCCCCCCCCCCCCCCCCCCCATCCCACCCCATATGCGATTGAATTCTCTTCTTGGGATTCTTTCTTGTTTCATTCTTCTTACGTTCTAATACCACCGAAGTCTTACTCTTCCTATTTTTTTTTATTATTTATTAAATAACTTATTTAACAAAACGTTATTTTCATCTTACACATTTCCTTTTCTTTTACTTAGAAAACAAGATAACCATCAAACAAAACTAACTCGTTTCATTGCGCAATGTGACCTAACCGGTTGAAGCACCCTTTATTCTCACGTCGACTATAAGCCCAACCAAGTGGTGCTGCTGTTCGTTAAGGGCGAGGAAAGAGATAAAGTCCATCTTACAAACATCAGCGCACAATGAGATGTGTATTCCCTGAAACTATAGGGATGCGATCTCTGGCAATCGTAGTCGTAGACCTTCCCCCTTCTCTTGACGTCCTCTTCAACGACGTTGACGACGATGACGACCATGAAAACACGGACGCGCACAAATACGATTACGACCGCGTCGTGAGATGCCCCTTTCCCTTTGGCTGGTTTTGACAAGCATGACAAGTATGCATTGTCATAGACTGCTTTAAAAATAAAGAGATGGTTTATAAATAATTCATCATAGAGAATGATAGATTTGGATTTATTTATTTTGATTAACGGCGCCTCAACCGTTCGATCAATCAATGCGCTACTCTTCCCTAGGGGATATGTGGAGGAGGGTCCCATGCGTGTCAGAACAAGCCACGGGTAGGGGTCGTCATTGTATTTGTCACCGTTAATGTTGTCATAGTCGTCATAGTTAGAGAGGTCGTTGAGGAAGGGAGAAAGGATAGGTCCCCGGACGACGACCGCCAGAGAGGGCAGACCCGATAGTTTAGATCCATTTGAATAAGAAAGTTATGAGCTAACTTATTGGATGAGCGTAGCGAGCGTAGCGAGCGAAGCGAAGATTCCATTTCACTACACTGGAGAAAAAAATCCGGAATGTTTTTTTTCTTTCTGTATTTTTGTCTGTTTGTTAGCACGATTCCGGCTAAACCGATACTCCGATTGCGATGAAATTTTATTGAGGCCTTCAAATCTCTGAACTTAGAATTGCCACGTTTTGAGAGCAATCGGGAAATTTTTTCTCATAAAAAACGCAATTTTACGATTTTTTTTTTGATTTTTTAAAAACTTTCTTTGACTTATAACACCTACATGCTTTAACCCATTGTAATGATTTTTTCACAGAACCTTAATTTATGAATTAAGATATTCGTGCGAAATTTGAGCGTAATCAAAAATTGTTTCTCATGAAAATCAAAATTTTACGGTTTTTTTCTTTTTTAAAACAATTCTTTGACTTATTACACCTACATGCTTTATCCAATTGTAATTATTTTTTCACAGAACCTAAATTTCAAGAATTTATATATTCGTGTTAATTTGAGCGCAATCGAATATTTATTTCTTATGAAAATTGCAATTTTACGATTTTTTTTCTTTGTTAAAAATTACGATTAATTAAAAAAATTAAGTTATTTTTTATTAATTTAATTTATTTAAAAAAATCTTCGACTAAGTAATGATTTTTTCACAGAACAACAGAAAATCCGCGTAACACATGGCAGCTCAATGCACCAATTACGCTCATCCAACAACGCGGCGGGACTTAAGCGTTTTCCTAGTTAAAAAATGTCTATACGAATAAATTTGCAGACCACTCCACATCTTCATCCCCTTATGCCCCCTCTACCACCACACCTTCATACGGGACAAGAACAAAAACACGATCTGAACCGGAGATTTAGAAGGCCTTGGAAGTTCATTAACCTGTAGGCCGTGTCTTTTAAAACGCGGGCAAGATCGCGAAATTTCGAAATATTACCTTTAATTAAATCTCATCTACCCAAACGAAGTGTATTTTAGTGTTCTTGATCACGACAATTTTCAGTAAGCCATAAATTTTCTTATTTACATTTCTTTAAAAACACACCATTCAATGCTCATCTCATCAACTTTCATTATCACAGGCGGCGCAATATGACCTAACCGGTTGAAGCGCCCTAGTTTCTCACGTCATTGTAGTTTTAGGTCTTGATAACTTATATTATAATTGTACTCCTATTTTAACTACATACAAATATGATCGATCTATAATTCTTGTTTGATTATTTCATGTAGGCATACATGAATTTGAAACTAAACATAAAAATTAAAGTTGTGTAGTATAGATCGAACAAATATGTTGCAGAACTCTTATCTAAAATGACACAGGCGATTTAAATTCAAAATTTGTTGTTGGAAGTCATCTGGGCCCGTGGTAGAATTGGCCCAGAGCATGGTTCTGCTAATCGTACAAGTCGATTCAAGAGAAAAAGTCCAACTCGCAAACATCAGCTAGTAAGAGGGGAGTATACTACTTCCCGAAACTAGAGGCGAGCTCTGGCAATCGTCGTCTGGGACTACTTCTCCTGCCTTTGAATCCTCCCCGACGACGACGACCATGACAACACGAACGATGACAAATACGATGCCGACCACGACGTCAAAACCCCCCCCCTCCTCTTTACTGCCCCTATCCGTGGCTGGTTCTGATCAGCATTAAAGTTTCTTCTTCATATTCTGTATGCAAGCTATATGGCGCAATATGACCAAACGGTTGACGCGCCATATTCCAAATCAACTAAAAAATTAACTAATAAAAACAAAAAAATCAATAATTACCCATAAACTTCTTTATTTGCTTACAATATCACAGGCGTCGCAAAATGACCTATCCGGTTGAAGCGCCCTAGTTTCTTACTTCGTCATTTGATTTTATAATTTTATCAAATACCTCGATCCTATATAAAATAACAAATTGCGGTTTGTGATGCCCACACTGACTTATAAAATTCGTCCACCTACGTCTAGACTCTAATGTAGAGAAGAGGTGGTATTGTCTAGAATTCGTATAGGCCACACACGCCTAACACACGGATATCTCTAAAACCAGAGAAAAGGTTGTTCCCAGATGTGACACATGTGATGTACCTTTAACTGTACTCCATATGGTAACAGAATGTACCAAACATGATGCCTTGCGCACGCAATTTGATCTCTTGCAATCATTTAAAATTCCTTATTCAAAGTAATTTATTAACCTAATTTAATTCAAATCAAACACATTTAATATTTTATTTAAATAAATGTTTATTCTTTTGCTATTTACTATCACCACCATCATTTTCTTTTCTTATATAAACAAAGAATACAATATAATCATGAAACACACAAAAAAAATTATTTTATTAACTTATTATATCACAGGCGGCGCAATATGACCTAACCGGTTGAAGCGCCCTAGTTTCTCACGTCTTCGTCAGTACTTTGAAGAGGTTTTCAATTATTTTAAGGTACCAGACACTCACAGCCAAATGCAACAAATCATTTTGTATTGTTAGGAAATCTACATAATAATACATTGGTTGTTATATCGTCTGACCTTGCTGGAGGTGCCGGGTTGATACCTTACGTGTGTAATTCTGTCTGTCTCCTCGACGTCAACCCCCGTCTGGGCCTGGGGTAGAACTGGCCCAGAGCATGGCTCTGCTAATCGTACAAGGCGATTCAAGAGGAAAAGTCCACCTCACAACCATCATCTATAGGCTGGAGGCCTATAGGCCTCTTGGCTAGAGTGGCACATTATGACCTGACGGATGACGCGTCCTTAATCCAAATAAACAACACTACAATCATCACTTTTTCTCCTTATATATACACTTAGAAATTCGTTCATTCAATAATCAATAATCATTAAACACACCATTAACTCATCTCATCAACTTTTATATCACGGGCGGCGCAATATGACCTAGCCGGTTGAAGCGCCCTAGTTTCTCGCGTCGTCGTCTTCCAAACCTGCTGAATTTCAAAGCACGAAACAGGTTGCAGTTTGTTGCTCCTCTCTCTATTTGAAAGATTCCATCCTAAAACATTCTGCCATTTCATTTACACTGCCATAAGTTCTTAACAAATCTTCCCAGCTCATCTCTTTGCTGTTAAACTCTGTACTTTGTTAAGGGATTTGACATGACCATCCCGACATACGAAAACACGTTAAAATTCCATTCTAATATATTATTAAACCAAATTTATTGCACGTTAATGCTAATTTTTAAAGAAAATAATTAATGATAATATGACTTATCACTACCATCTATATAATTTTCTTTGTTTTATTTGCTTTGAATGACCATGAAGAAACGCTGAGCCCGTCTACCTCGTTACAACTGTTTCGTGTACTAGATATCGGTGTGAAGGACACAACTCAACCCGACATTGTTGGAAATGAGTATGGATTATTAGTATTAACTTTAAATAAAATATAGAAACAATCAACCGATAAATAATAATTTTTTAACTTACAATATAACTGGCAGCAAAATTTGAATAAACACATTGAAACGTTCTAGTTTCTCCTCGTCGTCTTAACTAAGGTCCGGTATTGTCCAGCATTCGAATAGGCCACACACGTCCAACTCACGGATATCTCTTAACCAGTGAAAAGGTTATTCCCATATGTGACACATGCGATGTACCTTTACCGTATATCATATGCTAGCAGAATGTACCAAATACGATGCCTTGCGCACGCAATTTCATCTCACCCAATAATATGACGAACTGCTATCATATGATAACGGACTTCTTTCATAACAGCGACAAACTTTCTCAATTTCTCATCCAGAGTAATAAATTTAACAAAATGCACATCATACACGTTTCTTTCAATTTATTTTTTTCCATTCTCATAAATTACTTTAATTTTGTTATTACTATCATCATGGACTAAGAATAGTAACTGGCGTTATTGGTCCTGGTACATTTTGGGGCGGTGCGTCTGCGATTATCGTTTACTGTTTAAAGGCCTTAACTTACAGCAACAATAAAATTGGCAGCCATTTTCGCACTTTGAAATGTAAATTATTGTGTAAACACGCGAAAATGGCGACAATGTTTGACAAGTTCTTGTTTTTCGAGGCATCTTTCATAGTACACAAATTAACCAAGAGATGCATCCATGTTATCATCATCATTTCCTTTTCTTAAATATAAACTTAGGAATTCATTTATTCAATAATTATTAGTAATTGAACAAACCATTTGCTCATCTCATCAACTTTCAATATCAGATGGCGCAATATGACCTAACCAGTAGTTTCTCACATCGTCGTTCAATTTGTTTGGGGTCATCGCTTTCCATAGCGGCCGTTCGCGGAAAGTTGTTGCTAATCGACGGCTGCTTTGTAATGGGAATTAACAATTGTTTCTCCCAAAAGTCAGTCAAACCAGTTGTGCCCCCGAGCCTACACAATGGCCGTGTAGGCCCTTCTCAATTTGGGTATTTACTGCTATTTAAGTGGTCTAGTCCTTTTGTACCTTCACAATATTGTGTAAGCTTCTGCGCCCGGGGTAGAGAATGGCTCTGCTAGTCGTACAAGGCGATTCAAAGAAAAAGTCCACTTTGCAAACCATCAGCTAGTAAGAACGGAGGATATTACTCCCCGAAACTAGAGGCGAGCTCTGTCAGTCTTCGACGGGGATACCTCCCCCTGCCCTTGACGACCTCCTTGACGACGATGACAAAGACACAACGAACGATGACGATGAGAAGACAATAACGACCGCGACGTGAGAACCCCTCCTTTCCTCTTCCTACCCATGGCTGGTTCTGACCAGCTTAGGTCCCTCCTCCGCATATCCCCTAGGCCAGAGTAACACATTATGATCTGACGGTCAACGCGCCCTTAAGCCAAATAATCCAAACTAAAACAACAAAAACATTTTCTTTTCACAACAAATGCAAATAACAAATATACAAAAAGCGGTGAATTATGACCTACACGGTTTCAGTACCCTAGTTTCTTACGTCGTCAATATAGCATCAGCTAGTACGTTAAGAAGGGTAGTTTATTACTCCCCAGAACTAGAGGCGAGCTCTGGCAATCACAGCCGGGGACACATCACCCTTCCCTTGACGACCTCCCCGACGACGATGACAGTGGGATAACGAACGATGACAAAGACGATGACGACCGCGACATGAGAACCCCCTTGCCTCCCCTTACCTGTGGCTGGTTCTGACCAGCAAGAATCGTTCCTCCCTACATCCCCCAAGGCTAGAGTGTTGCGTGATGACCTTACGGTTGATGCATTCTGAATCCAAAAAAAATAAACAAACCAAACAAAAAACAAAATAATTTTAAAATCGAACATAGTTCACAATCTCATTTATTTACTTACAATATCACATGCGGCGCGAAATGACCTGACCGGTTTCATAGCCTTAGATTCTCAGGTCGTCGTCACTTCTTTTGACATTTCGCTCGTGTTAGACTTTAACCACTCCGACTCTGCAAATCGTAATAGGCGAGGAAGGAGAATAATTCCACCTCGCAAACATCAGCTAGTATGAAGGGTAGTATTTTACGCCCCGAAAATAGAGGCGAGCTCTGGCAATCGTCGTCGGGGACCTTGCCATCTTCCCTTGACGACCCCTCGACGACGATGGCGACAATGACACCACGAACGAAGACGAAAACAATGAATACCGCGACGTGAGAACCCCTTTCATCTACTTACCCGTGGCTGGTTCTGAGCAGCCATGGGCCCTCCCCCCCCCCCCCCGCCCCTTCTGGGTTAGATTGGTGCATTATGACCTTACGGTTGCCGCGTCTTTAATCCAAATAAACCAAATAAAAAATCGCCAACATCAGCTAGTACCCTCTATGTAAGGTAATACTTTTCTCCCCAATCACCGAACTGTTGACTTAACCCGCCCTAAATCGAAATTAACTGAATTAAAAAAAAAAATTAGCTGACTTTATTGTTCTTGTATTGAATAACAACTATCACCATTTTTATAATTTTCAATATTTTACAAACTTACAACACAATTTTATTTTATTTTATGTTGTCTAGGACTTACGTACAGGGTAGAATTTGACCCAGAGCTCGCCTCTGCTAATCGTTGATAGCCATGAAACAGACAAAGTCCTTGTCTCTACCAATAGGAAAACGCCAAAGTCGTTATTAGACGAGTGAGTGAAGAGTGACCATGTGTTGAGTACCCGCAGTAACAATCACTTTCTCCCCCTTCCTTAGGGTAAGACCTACCTAGGCTATCATAGGCTAGAGTGGGGCATATAATGGCCTTACAGTTGACGCACCCTTATACTAAATTAACTAATAAACCCTTTTTTTCTTGACGAACCCTCTAACGACGATGACAATGACACCACGAACGATGACAAAGACGTTGACGACCGCGACGTGAGAAACAACCTTTCCTCCCCCTTCCCTTGGCTGGTTCTGACCAGCATGGGCTCCTCCTTCTCATATCCTCTAGGCAAGAGTGGTGCATTATGACCTAACGGTTAACGCGTTCTTAATCCAAATAAACTATGAAAGCAAGTCTGGGCCCGGGGTAGAATTTTGGCCAGAGCATGGCTATGCTAATCGTAAAAGGCGATTCAAGAGAAAAATTCCATCTTGCAAACATCAGCTTGTATAAAAGATAGTATTTTACTCCCCGAAAATAGAGGCGAACTCTGGCAATCGTCGTCGGGGACCTAATACCCCCCCTTGACGACCCCTCGATGACGATGACGACAATGACACCACGAACGATGACAAAGACTATGACGACCGCGACGTGAGAAACCTTCCTGCCTCCCCTTACCCGTGGCTGGTTCTGACTAGCATGGGCTCCTTCTCCCTCTCCCCCCCTGAATAAGAGTGGTGCATTATGACTTAACGGTTGACGTCCTTAATCCAAATAAACCAAAAAAAAACGAAACCAAATGCGAGCTCTGTCGGTAGTCGTCGGGGACACTTCCCCCTTCTCGACGACCTCCCTGAAGACGATGACGATTATGACACAACGAACGATGACAAAGACAGCCACGACCACGACGAAAGAACCAAATATTATAATATTTATTGTGTTAGGGTCTTCCGTCTGGGCCTAGGGTAGAATTGGCCCAGAGCATGGCTCTGCTAATCGTAAAAGGCGATTCAAGAGAAAACGTCTCGCAAACATCACCTAGTAAGAGCAAAGTATTTTACTTCTCGAAACTAGAGGCGAGCTCTGGCGATCGTCGTCGGGGACCTTGCCCCCTTCCCTTGACGACCCCTCTACGATGATGACAATGACACAACGAACAATGACAGAGACAATGACGACCGCGACGTGAGTACCCACTTTCCTCCCCTTACCCGTGGCTGGTTCTGACCAGCATGGGCCCCTCCTCCCCCACCCCCTTAGGTTAGAGTGGTGCATTATGACCTAACGGTTGACGCGCCCTTAATTCAAACAAACGAATTCCTATTTTCAAATTCAAAGTAATTTGTTGAATAAAATTAAATTCATATCATGATATCAAACAAATTTCACTCTTTATTCAGATCTATAATTTTTCATTTGTGTCCTCCCCGTCTGGGTCCGGGATAGAATAGGCCCAGAGCATTCCTCCTCGGCTCATCGTAAAAGGCGACAAAGAGGCAGTCGTGTGGACCCCTCAAATAAGATCTTGATGTGACTTGAGACCGCAAAGGGGGCTCTCATGCATATATTTTCACTTTCCCACACGCACATTTACTCTACAATCATATCTGTTTATTGCTTTTTCACTTTTTCTACTCTTCACCATCAATGCTGGCCCCCTTTGTGTTCTAAACGTCTACCGCCGTGTTTGCCGTGCGGTGCGACCCGTGCCGGTGGGAAAGGGGATCCTGGTTGTTGAGGAAAATGTTTCTTGCGAGAACCATGGACAAACACGCAACTTTAGCCACCTGCTTCATCATAGACGGGAGATTCAGAACTAGCCCACCTGGGTCAATCGGCTAGTGCAACATTTTGTCACCATTATGTTGCACATTGGGCAGCCCGGACATAGATTGCGTAGGTTGTATGTACCAATGTGGAGAGCTATGGGAAGAGAAGGGTCGGGAGCCGACCACACTGGTAAAAGATCTATTGCGTCTATGTCTTTGGTCCGGACATAAAATTGGCTCTTTCCTACATACCATCCTGATGAAAAAAGAAATCTTTAATGTTTACAAGGCCCTATGTGGTAGAACCAACGTGGGCTAGTTGAGTCTTTTTCCGGGAAATTTTGTAGGTTGTCCCCTTTTCTACTATGGAAAATCTTAATCACCCCAATCACCCCATTTCCCATCCCCAAAACAAACAATTACCATCAAAGAAAAGACCTAGGTCTTTATTTGAACCAGAAATTACCCTTGAAACTATGGTTAAAAACTACCAACCTAGTACAAAATTACCTAGAATGTTGACAATTAAATCATTAAAAGAGAACACAACATTTTTTAAATATCATCAGTTGCGATTGCAAAAGCAATTCAAGGTGTAGCAGGTACCGTAAAATCAGTACGGAAACTGCGAAATGGATTGCTTCTGGTTGAGACAGCTAATGATAAGCAGTCTGAACTTTTATTGAAAACCACAAAATTTGACTACCTATTCGACATTGAAGTTAAGCCGCATGAACAATTAAATAATTCTAAAGGAATTATTAGTTGTTCTGATCTAAAATATGTTACCAATGAGGAAATTAAAGAGGAACTCTCCAAACAAGGTGTCATTGACTTGTATAGAATAATGACCCGTGTTGATGGAGAAGAATTTCCAACTGGCACAACAATCCTCACCTTCAACACGAAGGATTTACCTGAAAAAGTGTTAGTGGGATACCACATTTTAGATGTTAGCACCTATATACCAAACCCCATGGATGTTTCACCTGCCAAAGATTTGGACACACCAAGAATGTTTGTAAATCAGAACCTATTAGCAGAAATTGCGGTTTAAAATCTCATGGTGAAGTACAGTGTGAACATCCAAACAAGTGTGTCAATTATAGTGGTCCACATGCTTCTTCTTCCCGTGATTGTCCTAGATGGACGGAAGAGAAGAAGATATGTGAGATAATGGCGGTTGACAAACTTAATGTTCATGAGGCAAGGAAAAGGTATAGACAAATAACACACCATCTAATCTTCCAGTATCATTTGCGCAAGCGGTAGCATCAAGTAGTAGAGGCATAATGACAACAAATCCTATAGACAACATCTCAAAACCCATACATATAAATCCCCAAGCTGATGCGGCTACCAGCCATGTTGAAGCTGATGCGGCTACCAGCCATGTTGAAGACATCACCATGGTTCAAGAGAACGCAAAGCTAAAGGAAACGATTCAAACTTTGCTTGTGATACAGAAATCACTACAAGATCAATTAAAAGATCAAGCAAAGCAACAACAGGAGCAGGGAAAACTCTTACAAGAGTTACTTTCCCTGACTCGATCTCAAATTCCGAGTAAAAAATTAGGTAAATTTATTCGCCAGCAAGACGTCAACAGCAATGTTGATGTTCAAGTTGCAGCAAATTTACCTAAATCACCAGCACAGTTAAAAAACCAGAAACCTGTTGAGGATTTAGTGGGTACAAATATTAAAAGAATTATTAAGATTCCCAACCAAAAAAACAGCCCATCCACGTCGTCACTTACTGATGACATGTTGGAGGATCGGTTAATGGATGAGAATCCTTTTGATATTTTAAAAACCCATAAAGTGAAATTTAAAAAATAACAGCTGTATTTAAGATACATACAACATCTATAAACTTAAATGGCTACACTAATAACGTGGAATTGTAGAGGATTCTATGCAAATCTAGAAGAGCTACAGCTACTCTTACAAAACACACAACCCTTGATCTTATTATTACAAGAAACTTTTTTCAAACCAACTGATAACCCTACGGTTAAGGGTTATACAATCTACCGTAAGGATTATCCAGGAGGTGAACGTGCACAGGGAGGTGTTGCCATTCTGGTGCATGACTCTGTGTATGCCACTCAAATTCCATTGACAACTCGCCTTCAGGCCGTCGCCGTTACAGCTTACATTCCAAATTTAACCATAGTATGCTGTATTTACATTCCACCACCATTAATCATAAGCAGACGCGATCTGGAGGCATTGTCGGATCAACTACATGGACCCGTAATCTTGGGTGGTGATTTTAACGCTCACCATACTGACTGGGGATCAGCAGTTTCTGATCAACGGGGTTGTGTTGTAGCAGATTTTCTACAACACAATGATGTTTCATTTTTTTTTTTTTTTTTTATCGTGGGAAACCTGTTATAGGGTGCAATTAGCCCTCTTCAGGTGAACTAGGTATGAGCGGATAGGAAATTGTGAAGGGATGTCCGAGGGCTGTTTAAGAGGACTCAATCCCTTGCATTCGCCTTAACGACTGAGGAAAACCTCTGAAAAAACCTTCAGTCAGGATTGCCGGTCTCGACGGGATTCGAACCCGGGACCTCACGAATCAGAGTCGAGCGCTTAGCGCCCGAGCCAAAACTGTCGGTGATGTTTCATTGTTGAACACGGGCCAGATGACACATTTCACGTCACATCCTGGCACTTTTTCGGACATAGATTTAGTCATGTGTACACCATTGCTATCGCTTGATCTCGAGCTAAATGTGCTTGATGACTTACATGGAAGTGATCATTTTCCAATTCAAGTGAATGTATTAAACTACAATAGGCCACACAATCCAGGTCAGGGATGGAGACTTGCGCAAGCCGATTGGGGAAAGTTCCAGGAACTTAGTGAAGTCTCTTTGCACAAGGTGGACTTTACTAGTTCTCGTGACCCCAACGTGCTTGTAAATATGGTTAGTAAATGCTTGCTCGATGCAGCATATGCCAGTATACCACTGACTAGTGGTGAACCACGACGTCGTGTCGTCCCCTGGTGGAACAAAGATTGCGCTTTGGCCATCAAGGCAAAGAAAGCAGCTTTTAAAAAATTAAATACATTTCCTACATTTGAAAATTTAATCAATTTCAAGCACGAGAGAGCGAAAACGAGACGAATTATCAAACATAGTAAGAGGCAGTCATGGCAAGAGTATGTATCTTCTATAAATTACAGCACCTTTCCACGATGGTGTGGAAAAGGATTAAATCAATTAGTGGACGTCAGGTAAACACCATACCCGCTATCAAGGATGGCGGGCAATTAATTACTACTCCAGCAGATGTGGCTTCAGTACTGGGTTCACATTTTGCATCGGTAAGCAGCAATGCACGATATGATGTAGACTTTCTAGCACACAAGCAGTTGACAGAAGCTCGAAAACTTAATTTCTCATCTGAAAACGATGAGCCATACAACAAAGCGTTCTCTTTGTGGGAACTTCGTATGGCGTTAAGCTCATTACGTCGCACATCTGTGGGAGAAGACAAAATGCACAACGACATGTTTGTGCACCTGACTGATCCCGCATTGGAAGTTATTATTTTATTTTTTAATATATTATGGTTGTCTGACATATTTCCAGATGATTGGCGTAGTGCCATCTTAATTCCACTCCTTAAACCCACAAAGACAAGTCGATGCCGACTTCATATCGCCCTATTTCTCTGACATGTTGCTTTTTCAAACTATTCGAAAAGATGATCAACAAACGACTAATGTGGATGCTGGAAACACGCGGTTTACTGGCGAACGTCCAATGTGGATTTCGTCAACGTCGCTGCACCATCGACCACTTGGTTCGATTAGAGACCTTTATTCAAGAAGGGTTTGTTGCAAAACAGCATGTTGTTGGCGTGCTTTTTGACATTGAAAAAGCCTACGACACAACATGGAGATATAACATTCTTCAACAGATTCACGAGTGGGGTTTTCGAGGACACATGCCAAAATTTTTAGAAAACTTTTTAAAAGATAGAACATTCAAAGTGCGTGTTAACAATGTTTTGTCAGACTCGTTCTCACTGAAACAGGTGTACCACAAGGCTCAGTCTTGTTTGTGTCACTAATTGCTATTGGCATAAACAGTGTAGTGGATTGTATCCCAAAGAGCCTTATGTCGTGCCTATTTGTAGATGACCTGGGAATCTTCTACAGATCGGTAAATTTATCAACAGCTCAAAGACACGTGCAAATTGGATTGAACAATATAAGTGAATGGGCTAGAAAGCGGGGGACACGATTCTCTCCCGAAAAGACTCAGTGCATTCACTTTTGTCGTCTTCAAGGGATTCAAAATGACCCACAACTCTGGTTTAACAATATAGAACTTCAATTCAAACCAAATGTCCGTCTTCTCGGCATGGTGTTTGACAAAAAGCTAAATTGGAAACACCACGTTGTTGAGTTACGCAAAAGATGCATGTTGAAAATCAACCTATTGAAAGTTCTAAGCAATACATCGTGGGGTGCAGATAGGACTTGCATGTTGAGAATTTACGGATCTCTCGTTTTCTCCAAGATGGACTATGGATGTTTCGTATACTCTTCAGCAAGTAACACAACCCTTAAACTTCTAGACACTGTCCACCATTGTGGTCTTCGTCTTGCTCTTGGTGCATTTCGAACAAGCCCGGTAGTCAGTTTGTATGCCGAGTCAGGTGTGTCCTCCTTGGCAGAACGGCGAAACCTCTTGATGGGTACGTACGTAATAAAAATTAAATCTATGCCCAACCATCCATCAAACCATGTTGTTTTCAATGTGAAATATGTCAAACACTTTGATAACAAACCGATGGCAACCCTGCCAACATGACAACGATGGAAACTATTGTTTAATCTTAAAGAAATCTGCCAATAGTTTTTATTTTTGTTTTGAGCAATTACCCGCCCTGGTCTACACCAAAGCCGATTATTATATTCGACCTATGGCGTATTGATATCAAAACTCTACTTGCGATAGTGTATTCAAAATTAACTTTATAAATATTTGCCATGGACATCAAAGGTTTACTTTGGTATTCACAGATGGCTCCAAAATTGACAACAAGGTTGGAAGTGCCTTTTATTGCTCCACCTTAACTGAACGTTTCAGGCTAAGCGACGTGTGTTCAGTTTTCACTGCAGAGTTATTCGCCATCCGTGAAGCTCTTAAATACATTCTACGCTGTCGTTGTGGAGAATACCATTGTGTTCAGATAGCCTAAGTTCACTTCAAGCTATAAAACTCATGTATTCTAGTCATCATTTGGTACAAGACATCCAATTCTATTTAGAAAAACTAACCTCTAAGGGATATATAATAGAGTTTTGCTGGATACCTGGACACGTGGGCATAGAGGGAAATGAACACGCTGATAGGGCTGCTAAGGAAGCTTCCCAGCGTCGCGACGTTGATTTCAATCTAGTTCCCGTTCCAGATGTCAAGAGTGGATACAAGCAAAGATTGTTGGATTTGCAACAAGCATCGTGGGATGTGTTGCAAAATAACAAATTGCGTAGTGTGATGCCCACATTGACTAACAAAATTCGTCCACCTACGTCCCGACTCTCACGTAGAGAAGAGGTGGTATTGTCTAGAATTCGTATAGGCCATACACGCCTAACACACGGATATCTCTTAACCAGAGAAAAGGTTATTCCCATATGTGACACATGTGATGTACCTTTAACCGTGCATCATATGCTAGCAGAATGTGCCAAATATGATGCCTTGCGCACGCAATTGATCTCTCCAATCATATGAAGAACTTCTATCATATGATAACGGTGACAAACTTTCTAAATTTCTCATCCATAGTAATCTATTTAACAAAATTTAATTCACATCTTACACAATTATTTCTTTTCTTTATTTTCATTCACACACATAACTTTTATTTTTTATTACTTTCTTCATCATCAATTTATTTTGTTATTTATACACTTAGAAAACAATCTAATCATCAAACATACCTGCATTAACTCTTCTCATTTACTTTCATTCACAGGCGGCGCAATATGACCTAACCGGTTGAAGCGCCCTAGTTTCTCACGTCGTCGTCGGCCGAGAAAATCTCAAAGTCCAAAACGTTCCAAGTTCCAGACGTTCCCTCGCCCTGACGAGGGCCTCCGATTGAACTGCGTGGTGACTGCTTGTAGTGGCAGTTGTCGACTGACTTTCAGGAGCTGTTCTCTCATCTGTCCAACCAAAGTTTCTGAAGACTCTGTGACGTAGTCACGGAATTTGAGTGTTTTAATTGGCTTATTCTATTACGCCCATGGTGATTAGGCAGAAGTGGGGGTATGTTTTCGGTCCCACGGTTCAAAAAACGTGACGTAGTTGCATGATGAAACTCAGATAGTTTATTGATACCAACCATTCAAAAGATGCATAGCAATCACACACAAGTCGACTGCGACTGTCATTCGGTCGGAGATTTATGCATGCACGTGCAAGTTGTGTTGCGCAAATGTTGATAAAAGTAATGTTTCCACACTCCACAAGCTATGTGTGACGTCACTGAATGACCAGAGTTCGGGTGCACTTGCCGATAATGTAACGATGAAACAGTGCAGATAACGAGAAAACATTCCATTCCCGCACAAGATTACGATTGTGACATGTTTATTTGATTCCTGCACACACACGTGCAGGCTATGTTGCACAAGAAATAGGCTGGTCCGATAATATTCCCACACATCGCGAGTGTGTGACGTCAATGAATGACTAGAGTTCGTTCGTATCTGCTGATAGTGTTCGATAAGTCAGCACGAAGACTGATAGAGAAATACCAATCCCACACAACTCAAGAACTGTTGTGTATCTGCTGTGGTCACTGTGCACACGTGCAAGTGATGACGTAAGCGCAGCTGTTGAGAATGTTCGGATAGGAGATGCATACGCACGGAGTTTAAACACGTAGAATAAACACTTGATCTGTATATTATGCGCGCGAGGCTGACGAATTGGAATAATAACAATAAAATGAAATATTATTGGCTGAAATAGTTAATGTTATTAATTAAATGGAATTAATTACTCAAAACAATTAAACAATTATACAATTTGAAAGGCGGGAACAAATTAATATTTAAATATCTTTGAAATTGTCTTATATCAGAACATAAAGGTCACAACACCATTTAACAAATTTAAAAACCTAACAATATCACAGGCGGCGTAATATAACCTAACCGGTTGAAGCGCCCTAGATTCGCTAGTCGTCGTCTGTCTCCACTATCGACGTAAATTTTGACCCGAACCGCCCGACTTTCGGGCCGGGTCGGTTTATGCCAGTTCGGTCTCTCGGGCCACTACGGTTTTCGGGCCAGTTACAACGGTATAGGCCTACCAGTTAAACTAAGAAATACCATCATTAAAGACAATCTGTTGTCTAAAAGAACGTCGGTTGAGCCTCTGCCGAGTCTAAAAATCTTCATGATTTTTATAATCTTCCAAAGAACCGGGCTTCTGGGCTGACTTTCAAGCCGACTTTCGGGCCGGGCCGCCGCTTTTTTCAAAGAATCTCTAATCCCCACCCTCACAGCGCTATATACATTATACATGGCTCTGGAGATCCGGAAGATCTGCGGTTTCAAAGTATTGTGGACTGCCCTCAAAAGATAGCTTAGAAAAGAATACAATCATCAAACACACATAAACTCATTTCATTTACTTACAACATCACAGGCGGCGCAATATGACCTGACCGGTTGAAGCGCCCTAGTTCTCACGTCGTTCTATAGAGACGGTAAGCAATTGCCGAGTCGAAGTCAGATCACTTTCCTATATGACATTGTGCGAAGTTATACGACAGGGATGACTTTTTATCCACCCATTTACTTGCGAATATATGAATGTTGCTATCAAAATTTTAAATAGCTTCCAACAAAGATAAATGGAATGACTAATTATTAAATGGAATATAATAAACTCGTCAGAAATTAAATGCACAACAGATGCATTTCTTAACTCGCTGACATTAAAGAAACCTTTAATCTAGGCCCCTACTCTCGGCCCGGGGTAGAATGTGGACCAGAGCATGACTACCCTAATCGTAAATAGCGAAGAAAGAGCTAGGAATTAGGGAAGTATTCCCAGAAACTAGAGGCGAGCACTGGCGGTCGTCGTCTGGGACCCCTTCCTATCCCCTTGACGACCTTCCCAACGACGATGACCATTACTACAAGAACGATGTCAAAGAAGATGACCGCGACGTGAGAATCCCCCTTACCTCCCCCTAACCGCAACTTGTTCTGACCAGCATGGGCTATGGCCATATCCCCTACGTTAGAGTGGCGCATTATGACCAAACGGTTGACGCGCCCCGTTAGAATTGGATATCTTTGAGATGTTAACTTGATTGATTGGTGGCAGTGACCATGTTTTGTTTTATTAGGAATGTTGTGTTTTCGTAAATGGAAGTAAGTTCTTCACGTTTGTGCTATTAAATAAATGATTTATACTTATTAAACAACCTCAGGTGTTCATTTTTCAACATGCCAATTATCTTAATTTATCTACCTCCCCATATATATATAACTGAGTGGGTAGACTCTAAATAAAATTTATTTATTATTATTTATTTATACCCCCCATGCTAGAGTTTTGCATTATGACCTAACGATTGACGAGCCCTTAAATTCATAGAAACCTCAAAAAAAATTTAAAACTAAGACAACAATAAAATCATTAATCAATCAACAAACTCATTTATAAACTTTCAATATCACAGGTGGCAAACATCAGCTAGAAAGAGCGGATCTTAATCCCCGAAACTAAAGGCGAGCTCAGGCAATCGTCGTCGGGGACCTTGCCCCCTTCCCTTGACGACCCCCAGGCGACGATGACAATGACACAACGAACAATGACAAAGACGATGACGACCGCGACGTGAGAAACCCCCCTTCCTAACCCCCGTCTGGGCCCAGGGTAGAATTGGCCCAGAGCATGGCTCTGCTAATCGTAAAAGGCGATTCAAGAGAAATAGTCCACCTCGCAAACATCAGCTAGAAAGAGCGGAATATCTTACTCCCCGAAACTAGAGGCGAGCTCTGGCAATCGTCGTCGGGGACCTTGCGCCCTTCCCTTGACGACCCCCCGGCGACGATGACAATGACACAACGAACGATGACAAAGACGATGACGACCGCGACGTAAGAAACCCCCCTTCCTCCTCTTACCCGTGGCTGGTTCTGACCAGCATGGGCCCCTCCCCCCCCCTTAGGCTAGAGTGGTGCATTATGACCTAACGGTTGACGCGTCCTTAATCCAAATAAACCAAAAAAATCCAAAATTGACAACAAGGTTGGAAGTGCCTTTTATTACTCCACCTTAAAGGGGCTAAAAAAAAACAAAATTATTTTTCACCACGTGATCTATAGCACAATACTACACTAAAATGACCGTTTAAAAAAATTATATCTTGTAACTGTGATTTAACACGATTTTTTTAAATTTTTTGTTCCAGAAATTTGCAAAAATTGGTGTTTTGGGAAATTTCTTAAATCGGCTTTAACCTGCTTCTTTTTTGGTCCACATAGATACTAGCCCATAGTACCAATCTAAAATGCCCATTCATAACATCGTGTCTTGAAAACTGGGGCCCAAATATACCCTCAACCACGCAAAACTATGCCATTCCAAAATCACACCCCATCTTGGTTATCTGCATATTTTGACCCAAACTACTATGCCCCAACTTACAAAACAAAATATAGAGAATTTACAAGACAGGCTGTAGAGTACGTCAATAATGGCCAATATTTTTTGGATCAAAATCCTCCAAGGTCACGGGGCATAAAGATCGTCCCCATTTATTTCTTATGGGAGATTTTTGCCGATGGGACCTAGCTCGAAAAATGTCAGGGTTGACAATTTTTGGTAGGTCATGGTGGCCCAATAATTTTCTGTTAATTGCTAAATTCTTTAAATAGTTACCCTGAATGAAATATTTTTTTTTGAGTTTATCGGTTACATACCCCTTTAACTGAACTTTGGGTTAGCGAGTGTTTTTAAGTTTTCAGGGCAGAGTTATTCGCCATCCGTGAAGCTCTTAAATACATTCTACGTTGTCTTTGGGAAAAAACTTTTTGTGTTCAGATTTCTTAATTTTACTTCAAGCTATAAAACTTATGTATTCAAGTCAGCATTTGGTACAAGACATCCAATTCTATTTAGAAATTACTATTTTCTAAAGGTTATATAATGGGAGTTTTGCTGGATACCGGACACGTGGGCAAAGAGGGAATAAAACACGCTGATCGGGCTGCTAAGGAAGCTTCCCAGCGTCGCGACGTTGATTTCAATCTGGTTCCCGTTCCAGATGTCAAGAGTGGATTCAAGCAACTATTGTTGGATTTGCGACAAGCATCTTGGGATGTGTTGCAAAATAACAAATTGCGCAGTGTGATGCCCACATTGACTAATAAAATTCGTCCAACTACGTCTCGACTCTCACGTAGAGAAGAGGTGGTATTGTCAAGAATTTGAATAGGCCCCACACGTCTAACTCACGGATATCTCTTAACCAGAGAAAGGTTATTCCCATATGGGGACACATGTGATGTACCTTTAACTGTACATCGTATGCTTGCAGAATGTACTAAATTTGATGCCTTGCGCACGCAATTTGATCTCTTCTTTCATATGAAAAACTTCTTTCATATGATATCGTCGACAAACTTTCTAAATTTCTTATCCATAGTAAGCTATTTAACAAAATTTAATTCACATCATACACATTTCTTTCTTTTCCTTATTTTCATTCACATACATAACTTATATTCTGCTATTACTTGCATCATCATCAATTTATTTTGTTATTTATACACTTTGATAACAATCTTATCATGAAATACACCATTAACCTCATCTCATCATCTTTCATTATCACAGGCGGCGCAATATGACCTAACCGGTTGAAGCACTCTTGTTTCTCACGTCAACATTGGATTGTTTTGTTTTCTGCTCTAACAGGCGATCCAAGAGACAAATAGACTACATTTTTCTGTAATTATTAGCATCACTTATTAATATAGGTATTGACCAACCCCTGAAAATAAAATGAACCTGAAAGAATTTTCACTATTGTGGTTTTGCAAACAGGTTTGGGGGTTAATAAAACACGATATTTTTTTCTGCGTGCGGTCGCCTCACCGGATGTGACTGTGTCGGCTACGCACATTGAACCCTTTTGAAAGGGAATATAAATGTTAATGCTATTCTATATTAAATACATGAAGGGGAGAATTTTTTCCCTCGGGAACTAAAGGCGAGCGCTGGCATTCGTCGTCGAAGACCGATCCTTCTCCCCTTGACGACCATGCACCCCTACGACGACGACAAAACAACACGAACGAAAACAAAGACGATGATGGCCCCGACGTGAGAACCCCCCTGCCTTTCCCTACCCGTGGCGGGTTTCTGACCAGCATGGGACGTTCCCCCATACCCTAGGCTACAGTAGCGCATTATGACCTAACCCGTAGGAACGCCCCCAATATAAATTAACTTTTACCTTCTGTACAATTCTTGCCAACAGGAGGGGGCAATTTGGGCATAGAGATTAGAGACACGAACGTCTAACGGAAAACTTCCAACTACAACGATATCAATATAAGAATATATAAATAGGTTGCTATACAACTAGCTCTTATAATTTCTTTTCTTTTATAAACTCAGAATACTACACATTATAATCATCAAATACACCATTAACTTATTTCATTATTTCACGAGCAGTATCACACGTGGAGCAATATGACCCAACCGGTTGAAGCGCCCTAGATTCTAACGTCTTTCGTACATGTCCATTGCTTGGCTTAAGTGCCTTTTCCTTCCGGGTTGTTAACCCATGGAACGACCTGCCGCCCCCCCTAAAAGACTGCCCAGTAAGTCATTTCCCTTCCATGTGAAAGGGAGTATTTATGGGAGAACCATCTACAAGTGCCGTGTTAATCTTTGGTTTCACGTGCTTTACAAGGCTCTCGCGGCACAAGATTTCTACAAAGATATAAAGTGTTTTAGTAAAATATTTACTAGTGTCGACGCCTTTTCTTGTTGTTAAAAAATGTAATAACAACAAGGATAAACAATAAAATAAAAAATAAAAATTTTACCAAAATTATGACGTGATACTGGCAACCCAATATTTCCAGTCTCAATTATTGGGCTTGAACTAATTAGGGGTAATAGAAACTAAGAAACATGGTTATCAAATTGTTAAACGAGAGACATTTATTTAAAGTATCAAAAAACTTTATTTCAAGTTGCAAATTTTCACCCCTCAACACGTGATAAAGGTTGTAAATTTTACATTTAGAGGTACATATATTATGTTGGTTGAAACATTTGGTGAGGCTGTAAGTGCTCATAATATATTCCTCGTGTTCTGAGTTGGCACAACAAGTCACCTCTTCAACAAGAAGTTCCCCGCCTGGGCCCGGGGTAGAGCTGGCTCCAGAGCAGGGCTAGGCTAAACGTGACAGGCGAGGGAAGAGGAAAGATCCCACACATCAACTAAAATGTAGGAGAGTATTATACTCCGCGAAACTAGAGGCGAGCTCTGGCAATGAACTCACCCTCTACGGGAAATGAACACGCTGATCGGGCTGCTAACGAAGCTTCCCAGCGTCGCGACCTTCATTTCGATCTAGTTCCCGTTCCAGATGTCAAGAGTGGATTCAAGCAAAGATTGTTGGATTTGCGACAAGCATCTTGGGATGTGGTGCAGAATAACAAATTGCGTAGTGTGATGCCCACATTTACTAATAAAATACGTCCACCTACGTCTCGACTCTCACGTATAGATGAGAGATGGCATTTTCCAAAATTCGAAAAGGCCACACACGTCGTTATCACGGATATCTCTTAACCAAAGAAAATTATTTCCAGATGTGACACATGTGATGTACCTTTAACCGTACATCATATGCTAGCAGAATGTACCAAATATGATGCCTTGCTCACGCAATTTGATCTCTCCCAATCATATGAAGTTTTTCTATCATGTGATAACGTCGACAAACTTTCTAAATTTCTCATCCATAGTATTTTGTTTATTTGGATTAAGGACGCGTCAACCGTTAGGTCATAATGCACCACTCTAGCCTAAGGGGGGTGGGGAGGAGGGGCCCATGCTGGTCAGAACCAGCCACGGGTATGGGGAGGAAGGGGGGTTTCTCAAGTCGCGGTCGTCATCGTCTTTGTCATCGTTCGTTGTGTCGTTGTCTTCGTCGCCGGGGGGTCGTCAAGGGAAGGGGACAAGGTCTCCGACGTTATCTATTAAGCAAAATATAATTCACATCATACACATTTCTTTCATTTTTTATTTTCATTCACACACATTACTTTCATTTTGCTATTTCTTTCATCATCATTTTATTTTGTTATTTATATTCTTAGAAAAATATCTAATCATCAAATACACCGTTAACTCATCTCATTAACTTTCATTATCACAGGCGGCGCAATAGGGCCAAACCCGGTTGAAGCGCCCTAGTTCTCAAGTCGTCATCTTTTTTGTGGTTGTTCCATATGAGACTTGTTGATTCTAGTGCTGCCCGTGGGTGAAATATTTTTAGTTGAATGATCAGTGTTCTCTACTTAAATAGCCGGTCTCTAGTTGATCTTGTTCGCTCGTCGATGCTGTCGGCGTTTACACGGTTGGCTTGGTTGGCTCTAAATTATCTCTCCTATGAAAATCAGATCTGTGATGAGTAGGTAGACTCTGAATCAAAGCTATTTATTTTTTTAACATGCTTTGAACTCATTCAAACGATGCGCAGAGACAACTTTTGAACCTTGTTCACCATAGAAGTCACAATAATGAATTAAATTACTTGAACTTTCTGAAGTGACGATTTTAAATGAATGTCTTTCAGTTCAATATACTAGATTGTCAATATCGGGTACTCATGAGACTTCCCTACTCTTGCCAACACACTACACTAGAACTGCGTATACATGAATGTTTGAATTAGTTTTTAAACACTTGGTGGACATGGATGCTAGACCAGGATGCTGTTACGGGACACTGAAACGTTTATGAATTAGAATGCGAAAACAAAGAAGGGCAGATGAGCTTGGTCCTTTTTTTAGATCTCATTTCTTTTGATTTGGTAAAGTTTGGCTAAATTTCGACAAGTTTTTTGGTGTGTCTACTTTACCACGGCCGCCTGGCGTTTCCGACAAATTTGCTCAACTTCCGCCGTAGCCTACGCAAAGCTTGTGGCCCCAAATTAACGCTGTTGTGAAACTAGTGCGTTTTTACACGGACGATTACGAAACAAAATGAATATTGACAATAAGTATCTCTCTAAAACATTATAAATATAGCCTATTTGAGGAATATATTTTGGTATCATATAAAATTTTTTAATTGAAACATTCGATAGGATATAAATAACTCGCAATTAAAATAATAAATATAGGACTATTTCTTACCGGCGCGCAATGAAAGTAGTGCTTCGACGCAGGGGCGTAGGAAATATTCTCAGCAAATGTCGAGGCGGCGGTGCGCACTAGATTGTTGAAAGCTGCGAGACAAGCGACGGTATGGACGCCTCACAGAGCAGCTCAGCAGAGACAGATGTGGTTGTGTATTTAGCTATGGATAATATTGAATATCGACACGATATTACGAATTGTTTAATAGAAGACAATTATTTTAAACTCTTGAGGTAAATAAAAGTTGATTTAAATGTGATGGATTCGAATTCGTTGTATACAGCAAGCACGTGCTCTACAGAATGCTGGGGGGGTTTGCTTCCATGAACGTCTAGGCTACAAGGAAGGCAAACAATTCTGTACTGGAATGTATGTTCTCTCGAGTCACCTTTGGCTGGGTCTAGCCAGCATAGGCCTTGTATCAGTTTGAATAAGTTTTAAACCCTGAACCACTTTCCTAATCGCACGTGGCTGGTTCTGCAGCATGCTTGTGGCCTCCCCATATCCCCTGGGCTAGCGAGGTGCATTACGCCCCAACGGTTGACGCTTCCTAAAACCAAATAGAACAATATTTAGGCATATCAAGCCTACAACTAATGCGTTTTGTTTTTCTTAAACGTAGGCAAAGACGACCAACCCGGTTGACCCACAATTTTTCCTCCCACCACAGGGTTGCTAATTTTTCCCCGCCTGGGCCCGGGGGAAAATTTGGCCTAGATCATTGCTCTGCTAATCGTAAGAGGCGAGGACCGAGACAAAGTCCATTTCACAAACATCAAAAAAGCATTTTGAGAAGTATTAAACAACCCAAAATAGAGGCGAGCATGGCATTCGGTGTTGAGAACCTTTCCCTCCGCTTGACGACCAAAACGACGACGACGACAAAACAATGACACAAGAAAACGATGAAAAAGTCGATGGCCCACCGCAACGTGATAACCCCCCCCCCCCCCCCCGCCTTTCCTCACCCCTTCCCGTGGCTGGTTCTGACAGCAAGGGTCCCTCCCCACCATATACCAAAAAAAACGAGAGAGCGCGTTCCCTCGTCTGGGCTCGGGGAAAATTGGCCCAGAGCATGGCTCTGCTAATCGTAAAAGGCGATTATAGAAAAAAGTCCACCTCGCAAACATCAGCTACTAAGCGGGAAGTATATTACTCCCCGAACCTAGAGGCGAGCTCTGGCAATCTTCGTTGGGAACCTTGGTCCCTTCCCTTGACGAACCCGGCGACGATTTTCAATTACACAAACGAACGATGACAAAGACGATGACGACCGCGACGTGAGAAACCCCCCTTTCTTCCCTTACCCGTGGCTGGTTTGACCAGCATAAGCTCCTCCTCCCCCCCCCGCCTTTGGCTAGAGTGGTGCATTATGACCTAACGGTTTACGCCTCCTTAATCAAATAAACAAAAAAAAACAAAAAATCGGGGAAAATTGGCCCAGAGCATGGCTCTGCTAATCGTAAAAAAGGGGATTTAAGAGAAAAAGTCCCCCTCGCATACATCAGCTTGTAATAAGTGTAGTATTTACTCCCCGAAACGAGAGGCGAGCTCTAGCAATTGTTTGTCGGGGTCCTTGCGCCCTTCCCTTGACGACCCCTCGACGACGATGACGACAACGACACCACGAAAGATGACAAAGACATTGACGACCGTGACGTTTAGAAACCCCCCTTTCTCCCCTTACCGTGGCTTGTTCTGACCAGCATGGGCTCCTCCTCCCCACCCCCCTTAGGCTAGATGGTGCATTATGACCTAACGGTTGACAGCGTGCCCTTAATTCAAATAAACTAAATCCAACCAGCATTGGCCCCACCACCCAATTCCCTCTTGGCTAGAGTGGTGCATTATGACGTAACGGTTTACGCGTCCTTTTTTCAAAAAAACAAAAACCAAAAAAAACTCACCTAAATTAATTTTTTTATCTTTTATTATAAATAAAATTTAAAAAATCATCAAAAAACACCATAAAAATCATTATTAAACTGATCATAACGAAGGCTGCGCAATATGACCGAACCGGTTTTTAAGCGCCCTGGTTTCTCACGTCGTACTGAGAGTTCTTAAAAAAAATTCAATGTAATCTACGAGATACGTGTGCAAAATTTAGTTTGAGAAATTGTCTACAAAGCACGCTAGTCTCTCAATTCCTCACCAGGTAGCGTGCGAGTGGCAAGTAATTCCGAGATCACTCAACTCTGAGCAAAGAGATAGTCATACGTAGCGTGTGAGACTTGATGAGGGAGGTCACGGGCTAGAATCCCCCCACCGGCAATCCTGACTGAAAGTTTCCCCCCAGGTTTTCTTCCCGTAGTTAATGCGAATGTGGTCGTGAGTCCTCTGTAACAGCCCTCGGGCATTCCCTTATCATATGGACATCAATCCAGAAGTTAAACAATCAACTCAGCGGGGATCAGGACCTACGGGAGTGTTTCCCAATAAATGAAGTTGAGAAACCTTTATCATTACCTAACACCCTAATAACCTGGGTTTTTCACCACACCAGCCATTCTTACTTAAAAGTGTTATTCACACGGTAGCGTGAGAGTAGCAAGCAATATACCGTATTAACTCTACTTCCAGTTTGAACAGAGCGCCGTATACTTTGTGTTCGTCTGGTCCTGAGTTTGAACATTCACTTGCGCGTTACCAGTTCACGGATGACGCGCCCTTTAACTTAATTAATTTATAATTTTGTTACTTGTAAAGATCTTGAACCATATAACTGTAAAATCCAGTCCTCGTTGAAGTCCATTCTATTAATCTAAATATAGCTTCTCCCACTGTTAAGATAAACCATGAATCGTTCAGTGATTTTATCCATCCATATTTGGATCATATAATTACGGCGACAAACTTTCTCAATTTCTCATTCGAAGTAAATTGTTTAACCATTTAACTGTCAAAAACATTACATTTTTGATAAATTTCATATAATTAATCTTTTGCCATGACTATAAACCCCATCACTTTTTAGTTATGAACTAAGAAAACAAAATTTTAAATAAAAATCACAACATATTGCATCCGGTTGAAGCGCCCTAGTTTCTCACGTAGTCCTTGAATGTATGAAGTATCCCGGATGTCGCGTGTTCGACACCCGCCATGAACAATCCTGACTTCAAGTATATCCGGGGATTCTTCGGACATCACAACCCTAGGATTTCCCGGGAATGAAAATAAACAATAATGTTTTTATGAATCATGCAGGAAACTAGAAGTCGCTACCTAGCAACAGTTAGTAACGACACACGATTAAATAATGATAAAAATGTAGATGCCCCGCGCAGCCGCTAACAGTTACGTAGACATTGCGCACTCACCCCGTCCTGGCCGACGGCCAAATTTGACAATGCAGTAAATAAATAGCTCTGTGGCCGAAGATATTATTTTCGACAAAAACAAAAAAAGCCATCGTGTTTCGTAGTCATTTTTCTAGAAGCATGATGAAAAAGTAAAGATTTATTTTTTATATAAAATATGAAAAAAAAGGTAATCGTCCCAAACACACCATAAACTTATTGTATTAACTTTCAACTTCACAGGCGGCGCAATATGACCTAACCGGTTGAGCGCTCTAGTCTCTCACGGTGTATCACAGAAGAAGTTCGTCTAGCGGCTCTGCATTCAATGTAGAAGGTCCCGGGCTTGATTCCCGTTGTAGTCAGAATGTTTTTAATTTCTGATTTGGACTGCAGTTCATCAGTTTTTGGCTTGGGAATTTGTAAACGTTGACTTTAGAGGCGTCCTAGCAACGAGGCACATAATACATTCTTGTGTTGGTCATTGATAAATAAATTGTCCGCTACTAAAGATCATATCTGTGACTGATTGGGTTCTCTTAAAATACAGATGTATTAGTTTCTGATCAACGGGGTTGTGTTGTAGCAGATTTTCTTCAGCCAATGATGTTACATTGTTGAACACGGGCCAGATGACACATTTCACGTCACAGTCTGGCACTTTTTCAGCCATAGATTTAGTCATGTGTACACCATTGCTATCGCTTGATCTCGAGCTAAATGTGCTTGATGATTTACATGGAAGTGATCATTTTCCAATTCAGGTGTCTGTATTAAACTACAAAAGGCCACATAATCCATGTCAGGGATGGAGACTTGCGCAAGCTGATTGGGGAAAGTTCCAGGAACTTAGTGAAGTCCCCTTTACTAGGTGGACTTTACTAGTTCTCGTACCCCAACGTGCTTGTCAAAATGGTTAGTAAATGCTTGCTAAAGTAGCATATGCCAGTATACCACTGACTAGTGGGGAACCACGTCGTCGTGTCGTCCCCTGGTGGAACGAAGATTTCGCTTTGGCCATCAAGGCAAAGAAAGCAGCTTTTAAAAATTTAAATACATTTCCTACATTTGAAAATTAATCAATTTCAAGCACGAGAGAGCGAAAACGAGACGAATTATCAAACATAGTAAGAAGCAGTCATGGGAAGAGTATGTATCTTCTATAAAATTACAGCACCTCTTCCACGATGGGTGTGGAAAAAAGGGTTTTTAAACAATTAGTGGACGTCAGGTTAACACCATACCCACTATCAAGGATGGCGGGCAATTAATTACTACTCCAGCAGATGTGGCTTCAGTACTGGGTTCACATTTTGCATCGGTAAGCAGCAATGCACGATATGATGCAGAATTTCTAGCACACAAGCAGTTTACAGAAGCTCGAAAACTTATTTTTTCTTGAAAACGATGAGCTATACAACAAAGCGTTCCCCTTTGGGGAACTTCGTAGGCGTTTAAGCTCATTACGTCGCACATCTGTGGATTTAAAGACAAAATGCACAACAACATGTTTGTGCCCTGATGATCCCGCATTGGAAGTTATTTTTATTTTTAATATATTTTGGTTGTCTGACAAAATTTCCAGATGATTGGGGTAGTGCCATCTTAATTCCACTCCTTAAACCCACAAAAGACAAGTCGATGCCGACTTCATATCGCCTTATTTTTCTGACAAGTGCTTTTGCAAATTGTTTGAAAAAATGATCAACAAACGGACTAATGTGGATGCTGGAAACACGCGGTTTATGGCGAACGTTGAATGTGGATTTCGTCAACGTCGCTGCACCATCGACCATTGGTTCGTCTAGAGACTTTTGTTCAAGAAGGGTTCGTTGCAAAACAGCATGTTGTTGGCGTGCTTTTGACATTGAAAAAGCCTACGACACAACATGGAGATATAACATTCTTCAACAGATTCACGAGTGGGGTTTTCGAGGGCACATGCCAAAATTTTTAAAACTTTTCAAAAGATAGAACTTTTAAAGTGGTTTGTTAACAATGTTTTGTCAGACTCGTTCTCACTGGAAACAGGTGTACCACAAGGCTCAGTCTTGTCGGTGTCCACTATTTGCTATTGGCATAAACAGTGTTGTGGATTGTATTCCAAAGAGCCTAATGTCGTGCCTATTTGTAGATGACCTGGGAATCTTCTACAGATTTGGGTTTAATTTATCAACAGCTCAAAGACACGTGCAAATTGGATTGAACAATATAAGTGAATGGGCTAGAAAGTGGGGACACGATTCTCTCACGAAAGACTCAGTGCATTCACTTTTGTTTGTCTTTAAGGGTTCAAAAATGACCCACAACTCTGGTTTAAAAAAAAAGAACTTCAATTCAAACCAAAGTCCGTCTTCTCGGCATGGTGTTTGACAAAAAGCTAAATTGGAAAACACCACGTGTTTAGTTACGCAAAAGATGCATGTTGAAAATCAACCTATTGAAAGTTTTCAAAGCAATACATCGTGGGGTGCAGATATGACTTGCATGTTGAGAATTTACGGATCTCTAGTTTGCTCCAAGATGGACTATGGATGTTTCGTATACTCTTCAGCAAGTAACACAACCCTAATACTTCTAGACACTGTCCACAATTGTGGTCTTCGTCTCGCTCTTGGTGCATTTTGAACAAGCCCGGTAGTCAGCTTGTATGCCGAGTCAGGTGTGTCCTCCTTGGCAGAACGGAGAAAACTCTTGATGGGTACGTACGTAATGAAAATTAAATCTATGCCTAACCATCCATCAAATCGTGATGTTTTTATGTGAAATATGTCAGACACTTTGATAACAAACCGATGGCAACCCTTCCAACGGGGTTAAGATGTAAACTTTTGTTTAATCTTATTGATTTTAATCTGCCAACAGTTTTCAATTTTGTTTTTCAATAACCCGCCCTGGTCGACAAACAGAGCCGATTTTCTATTTGACCTTTGTCGTGTTTATAAAAATCTAAATGGCAATACTGTATTAAAAATAAACGTTAGAAAGATTTGCCATGAAAAATCAAAGGTTTACTTTGGTTTCACAGTTGGCTCCAAAATTGACAAAAGGTTGAAAGTGCCTTTTATTGCTCCACCTTAACTGAAAAGTTTCAGGCTAAGCGACGTGTGTTCAGTTTTCACTGCAGAGTTATTCGCCATCCGTGAAGCTCTTAAATACATTCTACGTGTCGTTGAAGAAAATACCTTTTGTGTTCAGAAAAGCTTAAGTTCACTTCAATCTATAAAAACACATGTATTTTTGTCATCATTTAGTACAAGACCATCCAATTCTATTTAGAAAAACTAACCTTTAAGGATATATAATAGAATTTTGGGGGATATTTGATATACAAAAGACTTGTATATGCACTGCAGGTAAAAAATGATTTTAAAAACCCAAAGGGGCCAAAAAGGTAATTATATTTTGTTTTACTTTAGAAATTAAAAAATTGACAGAAATAGTTTTATGGAGGTAAGCGAATTTTACTTTGAGAATATCTGGCTAATGGAATAACAAATCTAAAGCCCCGCATGGGATGTTATTAATATTATTCTGGCGGGAAACAGGAGGTCACCCTTTGGACATAAACAAAACAAACGATTCAACCCTTTTTTATTTCGCAGGAATGGTAGCAGATATGTTCAACAAGCTTTTTGGCAAGGGGCTGAATTGAGAAATTTCACTCCCGTCAAATAACAGCCCCCGCAAATGGTACAATAAAAACCGGGCACTACAATATCCAATAAATCTACAAGAGTCCATACTCCGATCAATCCATTTTCCGGGGCCTATGCGAAAACAAGAGTTTAGATATTGGGGAAAAAGTTAGTAAGAAAAAGCCCCTCTGGTTAGAAGTATTCCTTGTAAATCTTGAAACATGTGGGGTTTACATTGCGGTTACTCATAACATTGTTAATGAGTCTTTTATTCGGGAAAAATTTCCAGGTTTTAAAAAAAAGTAAAGTGGTCCCTAATTTAAGAAAGGTGACAGAACAAGTTAATAATTTATCGCCTATATCATTACTTTCTGTTTTTTAAAAAGTTTTTTGAATGCTATGCGTAATAGTTTAATCTTTTTCTTGACAGTCATTCGTTTTAAAAACGAGACCCAGCATGGATTTGTGAAGGGGAGGTACTACGACCGCACTGTGATTTTTGTCTCTCATGAAATGAGGTTTTGACAAACGCAAAACAGTGATAGGTTTATTTTATGATATCAAAGAATTTGACAGTGTCAATCATGAAATGCTTTTTAAAAAAAACTTGAACTCCGGGGAATTTGGGGAAACCTCATTCTGGAAAAAATGTACCAAAAGAGTAGCCAAATTGTTTGTATAGCGGGGTAAATTAGAAACAACTTTTTAAAAAAGAAGTAAACTAATTTTAGGCGTACCGCAAGGCTCGGGCTATCACCTTTGTTTTTCTTTTCATAAACGATTGATGATTCGGTAAATATGGGTAAAGTTTTATATGCAGATGTTCGATGATTAATAAGGTAACCTTAATCTTGATCTTTTTTCTGAAAGCGGGCTGGCTGCAAAAAATGGTTGTATGTTGTGATGATAATGAATTTTTATTAATGCTGAAAAAAACATTTGATGATTTTAAAAACAAAAAAAAAAAAAATTTTGACAAAAAAGTCCTTTGTGTATTTAAACTCATTCTATTTTGAAGTAGATGTGACTAATTGCTTGGGTTTTGTGACAATGTGCTGGACTAAATTATGGAGAAAAAAAATTGCAGGTGGAGTTACCTTTTTAAAAGAATGAGGAGTATGCATTACGTGTTGTCAAATTAGTTTACTTTGCAATATCCAGCCCAGACTACAGATGGGTGTCTGCTGGGGGTTGTCACCCCCATACATTAGACTTTTTAGACTAAAAAAAAGGGCTGTACGGTAATTTTCCAGCTCATTTATGCCCACGGGGGAGTTTTAAAGACTAGAAATTTTAACTTCCCGCCGTACATTACAAGGCAATTTTTATGTTTTAAATAATGAAAGTAACAAACGAAAAACGGTGATTGCCATGACCATTTTACAGGAAAGAGACAATTTTAAAATGGAGAGCATCACCTAAACCTATCTTGTATGCGCCCTTTAATCTCAGGCGCAAATTATTAAAAAACTCCCCCAAATACTTAAAAAAGAACAATGTGAAAAATTTTAGATGAACTGAAGGGGTTTTTAACTAAAACCGTTTATTCCGTCAATGAATACCTGACATTTTAAACTTTGTTGTTTTTTATTGTTTTGTAATTGTATTGCTTTCCCCTTTGTGTGTTACTGTTGCTTGCCAATATCATTGTAATGATCAATTAAGGCCCAATAATATATTTTTAAATATTATATTAACACGCTGATTGGGCTTTTTTTGGAAGCTTCCCAAGCGTCGCGACGTAGATTTAAATTTTGGGTTTCCCCGTTCCAGATGTCAAGAGTGGATTCAAGCAAAGATGTTGGATTTGCGAAAAAAGCTCTGGGGATGTTTTTTGCAAAAATAAAAATTACTTAGTGTGACCCCACATTGACTTATGAAATTGGGTCCCCTAATCTCGACTTCACGTGGGGAAGAGGTGGTTATTGTCTAGACTTGTAAAGGCCACACACCCCTGGGCCCACGGATTCTTTAACCAGAAAAAAGGGTTTATTCCCATATTGAACTGTGATGTACCAAACCCGTCATCAATTGCTAGCGAAGTACCAAATATGATGCCTTACGCAGAATTATCTCTTCCCAATTTTTGAAGAATTTCCTATATATGATAACGGAAACAAACTTTAAAAAATTTCTCATCCATAGAATTATTTAACAAAATTAAAATTCACACATAACTTCTTTCTTTCTTTTTTCATTCACAAACAAACTTTTTTTGCTATTACTTTCATCAATTTTTTATTTTGTTATTTAACACTTAGAAAAAATCTAATCATCAGACAACCTGCATTAACTCTTCTCATTTACTTTTTTTCCAGGCGGCGAAATAGACCAAACGGTGAAGGGCCCTATTTTCTCACGCGTCGTTCTTTGTATTCGGTAATTTTTGCATAAAATCACACTGTAATTTACTTTTCCCTAATAGTCCCTAGTGAAGTATCAACGTGGTTTGCTGGAAAAGGGGAGGACACTTGAACTTGTGGCAGTCCTGTTGGTAGGCTTTTTGTCTAGGGTGGATTTCCCCACGTCTTGGCCCGGGGTAAAAATTGGCCCAGAGCAGGCTCTGTAACGTAAAAGGCGATTTAAGAAAAAAAGTTACCTGCAAACACGGTTTTGTCTCCTGAAAAATAGAGGCGAGCTCTGGCAACGTCCTTGGGGCATTGCCCCCAACCCCTTGCGGCCCCCCGACGACGAACGACAATGACACAATGAACGATGAAAAGGGGACAATACGACCGCGACGTGGAATCCCCCTTTTCTCCCCTTTACCCGGGCGGGTTTTTGACCGGGGGGTTCCCTCCTCCCCCCTTTCCCTTGGTTAAGTGGTGCATTATGACCCTAACTTTTGACTGTAAAAATTATACACAAATTTTAATTATTTTTTTATTTCCCGGCCCCATGAGCTTATTTTCTCCCAAAACTAAGATGTCTTAAAAAAGTTGTTCAACGGTTTTTGGTAAATACCCATTATAAAGGAATCATTTTCCAAAACTTTTTGCCCCCGGGAATTTGGTTTTCATTGTTTAAACGTTTCCTGAGGTGGGGGAAATTTAAAATTGATGTTGTTTGTTTGGGGGTGGTGAGAATCGCATGTAAGTAACGGCCCCGTGTGTGTGGCTTTCGTACCCCGGGTTTGGTGCTCCCTTTACCGCCTCGCCTCTCTTAACCAGCCGTCTAAAAAAACCAGCTGATTGCGTTCTATTCCATAGAAAGGCAATGTTTTGTTTTGTAAATTCTTTTTTTCTAAAAAAGTCAAGGATTCTTTCCCGTGTTGCCAAATGCAATAAAAATTATCTAGTTCGTAGCCAAACTTCAGTTTAGGGTATTTTTTAGAAATTTCCCATGAAAATTTTTGCCTTCCCCTTACCCGGGGGTTTGACAAGCATCGGCCCCTCCTTCCAATCCCCGGGGGGCAAAGTGGCGCATTAGACATAAACGGTTGACGGTCCTTTATCCAAATAAACAAAAAAAACAGTAGGAGTAGTGGGGAACCCTTGCTAAACCTTTCTGTCTGTGGTAATAGTCCCACTAAAAGGAAATATTTTACATCGGACACCGCTAAAAAAACAACCCGATAAAAAAAATATCACAACGGGAGCGAGATTTTTTTATAAGTTTTAAAAAAAATCGGTTTTCGCTTTTTACTTTTATCCCCTTTTTTTTTTTTTTTACAAATTTATTAAAAACAATTAATATAAAAACACGGCCATAAACTCTTTCTTTTAATTTTGAATATCACAGGCGGCGCAATATGGCCCAAACGGTTTTGAAGCGCCCTAGAACCCCTCCGTGCAATAAAAAGTGCCCGGTGAAAAAGTAAAAAGTGAAAGTGAAAAAAATGTCCCAGAGCAGGTTTTATACTCAATAATTGAGTTTGTACAATTTTGTATTTTCCCCCGTGTCCAATGCCCCAAACTATTTTTTGGGAAAATTTGTTTAAGACATAAAAAATTTCTTTTCCGAAACATGCCCAAAGGGGGCAATTGACCGCCTCTAGCAAAATGTGTTTAATTTCCATGTGCACAAGTATTAAAAATTCCCAACCTTTTTTCGAGTCGGGGTAGAATCGGGCCCCAGAGCAGGCCTAATATCGTAAGATCGTGAATGAGACAAATTTATCTCGTAAAAACTGGCCCCTTTTAATTTAGGGGATATACTAAAAAGAAGCGAGTCTGGCCCAGTCGTTGTCAGAACCCCCCATCTCCCCTTGAAGATTTCCCGACGACCCCGGGGTACGGACCCCATTTTTATCCCTTTTCCCCCGGGGTGGTTTTTTCCAAATTTTAAAAAAAATTTTTTACATTTCTAAAAAGGGGCCATCAATATTTAACTTGACGGGCTTTACCTAAACAAAAACTTTTCTACTATTAAAATCAAAAAATTTATATAAACACAAAAAAAACTTTTTTTAAACCTTTCAAATTCCGCCCCCCCAAAAAACTTTAAAAGGGGAAGTCCAGCGACAAGGGGCGTGGTTTTAAAATTTTTGCGGTGATGGGTTGGGGTTTTTGTGTCATTAACAAAACTAAAAAGATCAACTTGAAACCCAGGGTATCAAATATTTAAACCCCTTTTTGGGGGCCCCCCTGCGTTTCCTTTCTTTTCGTATGGGAAACTAACCCCCGAAACTAAAAGGCGAGCTTGGCATTTGTCGCCCGGGGGATCCTCCCAGTCGCTGACGACCTCCCCGACCCGACGACGACGACGTTCTACGGGTAAAGAACCCCCCCAAACCCTTTCCCCTCAAAACCCGGGACTGGTCTGACTAGCAGGTTTTTTCCTTAACCTACGCCCCATTTAAATAACGGTTTGACTTGCCTGAATCTAAATTAACTTAAAAAACTATTAAAAAAACCTTGCCCAAATTTCCCCCTAATAATAAGTTTTTTTTTAAAATCAGCTAATTTTTTAAAAAAAAAGAAATTTCTTTGAAACCGCCCGGGAACATGTGACACGAACCTTTCGGGATGGTTCACCATTTTTCCCTACAAGTTTTCTTTTGTATTGGGGGGGGTAGAATAGTTTTGGCCCAGAGCATGGCAAAACTAAAGTCTTTCCATAAATTACAATCGATAAAAATGCCCCCAAAAAATTCGTTTTATTTTATTTGAAGTTATTTTTTGATAATATAAAAAATTTAAAAAACATTTACCGAACTACTTTTTTATTTTTTTACGATTGGAAAACATGAAATTCCCATCTCTACCATTTAGGTGCCAAAAATCACACATTTAAACCAAATGTGGTTTTTTTATGCCCAAAATAAGAATATTATAAATAAAAAATTTTTTTACATTGTAATTTCCCCAACTAAAAAATAATCTTTTTAAAAAAAATACCTCAACCCAACTCATTGGAGATATGTAGACCAAAGTTACAAAAATTTTTCAATACAAGTAGAAAAGACCCCGAAAACGTTTTGGGAAACTGACAAAACCCCAACCATTAATAAAAAAAAACAAAATAAAATGAGATCGACAGTTTGAAGAATCTTTGCCAAATGGGAAATGAGGGCCCCTAGTCATAAAGACTAACTTTGAGGGGGTTTTAAGCGTTAAGTCTAAATGTAAATTGTTTTGATTAATTTACCTTGATACAAAAAAAAAAAAGATTTACTATTCAATCAATTCTATTGATAAAAACAAAGTTTCAATATTATTCACATACATTATTTCATGTTACACAGTTGAACTACTATTTTAAGAAAAAAATACTACAAGAACCCAAAAAAAAAATATTAAAAATAAAAAAAAGGCATAATGTGTCAGTCATTCAAAAAGCAAAATTTAATAAAATTTAATTTTGGGTTTAAAAAAGTGCTAGTGATTCTATACCTTGGGGCCATTAAACAGGCCCACTATGGGTCTTTAAATTTAATCAAAATTATTTATACAGGAGGGATAAGATTTTTCAATTTCAATATAATTCCAGAGCTATTAGTAAAAAATTTTTATATTGCGTTTTTATGGAAAACGGCGACAAAATTTCAAATTTTCATTAAAGTAATTTTATTAACAAAATTAAAACCACGTGAAAAAAACATTTCATTTTTTAAGGTGAGGTCCCTAATCTTTTTCTTTAATAAAAAAGGGCTTTCCCCTCCCCTACCCCTAGGAGAGGGGCATTTTGACCTAAAGGTTCCCGCTTTAATCTGAATAAACCAAGGTAAAAAAAAATTACTTATCAAAAAACAAAAAACTATTTCATTTAAATTACAATATAAAAAGGTGGCGCAGAAGACCCAACCGGTTAAGCGCCCCAGTTTTTAAGCTCGTTATAAAATTATACTTAAGCTTTCGAATTATATAAATAACTTCAGAACCACAAGTCAGCTACAAATATACTTTTAAAAGAAACTCTATCAAACTCCATAACTTTTTTTTGCAGGCCCCGAGCAGGTCTGTTTATGCAACGAGGAAAGAGTCCATCTCCAAAAAATCAGCTAGTAAATAGGGAAAAACATTTCTCCCCCCAAAATAAGGGAGCTCCCGGGATCGTTGTCGTTTTACTTCCCCCTTCCCCGAGACCCCCCTTTTTGACGACGACGACATTTACAAACGAACAAGACAAAGCCATGATACCGCGTTCGAAAACCCCCCCCTTCTCCCCCCCTCCCCCTGACTGGTTTTGCTAGCATAGGATTTTATTGTATCCCCTAGGCAAAGGGGGTGGAGTTTTCTGTACTGACGGTTGACCGCCTTAACCTTAAAACTTGGTTTTTTTAAGAAAAATCCAAAACGTTGATGTTTTCTATTAGGATATGACAAAAGTCGACCCAAAATTGTTTTTTTTCAAATTTAGGTCATTGAACATACAAACTTAAAGGACGACGACGACGACGATATGACAACACTAACGAAGACAAAGGCTATACAATGCCAAACCCCCCCCGTCCCCGTTGGGCCCGGGGTAGAATTTTTACCCAGAGCATGGTCGTATAATCGTGAAAAGGCTGGGGAAAAAAAATTTAGTCCTCGGCAAACATGGTAATTTTTAAGGGAGTATTTACCCCCAAAAACAAAGAGGCGAAAATGGCAAACGTCGCAGGGGGCTTACCCCTTCCTTCCCAAATCCCCCGACGACGGGGCGACAATGACACCACAGACGATGACGACCACCGTGAGAACCCCCCCTTTTCCCTTTCCCCCACCCAAACCCCCGATAGAGGGGCATTATGACCAAACGGTGGTGCACTCAAACCTTAAATACACTTTTTAAAAAAAATCAAAAATTTTTTATAACTATACAAAAAAAGTCTATTTTTTTTTAAAGCCCCTTTTTTCCCCCGGGCGTTGTAGTTTGCCATCTATGCAACAAAGAGAGAATATGCTCTGCCGTTCGAGGAAGGAAAAAAAGCGTAGGTTATCCCATAACATCATCATGAAATTTATCCGCGAGCTGGTGGGGACCCGAAAAATACGCACCCAACTGTCCCCTCTGCCCTCGTCCGAAAGAGCCAGTCAAAAAAAGAGTTACTCTCTGGGGGCTGAAAAATGGTGATAAAGCGGAGGAACCAAATACTGCTACGGGCCTCTTCTTCTAAGGGGTTCCAAAAACGGTCTATTTGTGAAAAGGTGGTAAAATTATGAAATGAGCTGAAAATTAGCGCCCCAACCGTTCGGGCTCGGCTCGCTTAAACGGGTTTAGGGTGGGCATTATTTGAAGCTCCAGGACAGCTGGTAGGGGACCCGCCCGCACTTACGGTCCTACCGACCCGTTCCCCCTTGCCTTAAACTGGGTTTACCAGCCGAGTCTATGGTTATAAATGTATTTAGATAAAGGTGGATAAAAATCATCTTTAGGTGAGGCATTAAACCTGCAGGCAAGTAGGAGGGGACCCCCCCCGCACTTACTCGTCCTACCCGACCGTTCCCACCTCTTGCCTTAAAAAGGGTTTTACCAGCACGAGTTAGTGTTTTAAAGTATTTGTATAAAGGTTGGATAACATCATCTTTGTGGACATTATTTGAATGCCTGCAGGCACAGTAGGAAAGGGGGCCCCCCCGCACTTTCGTCGTCCACCCGACCTCGTTCCCCCCTTTGCCTTAAACTGGGTTTTTCCAGCCGAGTCGGGGTCTATAAATGTATTTAGTTAAAGGGGTTTGGGTAAATCACTTTGTGTGAGGCATTTTTGATGCCCGCAGGCTAAGTAGGAAGGGGACCCGCCCGCACTCGCGTCCTACCGACCCCCCGTTTTTCCCCCTCTTTCCCCTTAAAATGGGTTTTTCCAGACGAGCTTGTGTCTATAAATGTATTTAGTATAAAGGTTTGGGAAACATATCTTAGTTGAGGCATTTTTGAATGCCTGCGGTACGTAGGAAAGGGGACCCCCCCCGCACTTCGTCGTCTACCCGATCGTTCCCCCCTTTGCCTTAAATGGGTTTTTACCAGCCGAGTTTTCTATAAATGTTTAGTATAAAAAGGTTTATAACATCTCTTAGTGTGAGGGGATTTTTGAAAGCCCGCAGGTACAGTAGGTAGGGGCCCCCCCCGCACTTACGTGTCCTACCCCACCTCTTCCCACCTCTTGCCTTAAACTGGGTTTTTTCCGCACGAGTCTATGTGTCAAAAAATGTATTTAGTATAAAGGTTGGATAACATATCTTTGTTGGGGGGATTATTTGAAGCCTGCAGGTACGCAGGTAGGGGACCCCCCCGCACTTACGTCGTCCTACCGACTGTTCCCACTTTGCCCTTTAAAGGGTTTTCCAGCAAGAGTTTGTGTCTATAATGTATTTATATAAAAGGTTGGATAAATCATCTTAAATGTGAGGCATTTTGAATGCCTGCAGGACAGCTAGGGAGGGGACCCCGCCCGCACTACGTCGCCTACCCCACCCCTTCCACCTCTTGCCCCTTAACTGGGTTTTACAGCCCCAGTCTTGGCCCATAAATGTATTTAGATAAAGGTTGGAAACATCATCTTTGTGTGAGGGATTATTGAAGCCTGCAGGCTACAGCTAGGTAGGGGACCCCCCCCATACGTCGTCCCACCCCACCTCGTTCCCACCTCTTGCCTTAAAATGGGTTTTTCCAGCACGAGTCTGTTTCTTAAAGTATTTTGAAAAGTTGTATTTAAAGGAAAAAAATTAATCCCACCTGTGAAAAAGGGTTTTCTACGGTTTGTTTTTTTTTCTTGCTTAAAAAAAAATTTTTTTTTTTGAAGCTATTGTTTTTTTTTGTAAAAAATTAGAAATAATCTTTTTACAAAACCAAAACATATTTTTAAAAGGGCTACTTTTTGCGGGCCCCTTAAGGGGTTACCGGGTTAAACCCCCCAGTTTTGTGTTGAAAAAATATTTATGTATTATTGGCCCTGGGCAAGTGGCCCAAAAAGGGGGACCGCCCCCTTTAAAAAAAAGCAAAACCACGGGAAAAATTTCTTTTAAAAGTTAAAAAAACGAGTCTAAGCCTAAATTTGTAATGGAAAAATACCCTTAATATGTGTTTTCAGGTAAATTTTTTAAGGCATTCGTGGGCTACGATCGCTTTTCTAAAAAAAGGTTTTTTAACACACCATAAAAAGTTTTATTATTAAAAAACATTGGGCTAGCCTTTTGGTTGAAGCCGCCCCAGTGCCCGCCCTTTTCGTCTCTTTCGTTACCCTTTTCTTCTCCCCAAAAGCCCTTCTTTTCGTGGTATAGATTTGTTAAGAAAATAATTCCCCTTAAAAAAGGTACATTTTTGGGGGTTGTAAAAAACCCATAGAAACTTTTGTTATTGGGCATTCAACAACCCTATATCATGGGTCATTTCTCCGGCGAATTAAAAACCTTAGGGTAAGTCGTATGAAAAAAAGTATCCTAAAAATCCGGGAAAATGGGTGAAGTGAAAATGTCGACATTTAAGAAAAAACCCAGGAAAAATTTAATGGGATTTTAAAGTAAGCTTTTGTTTTTAAACTTTTAATATTTTAAATTTAAAAAGTTTTTAAAATTTTTTTGCTAACCCCCCCGGTCTTTAACCAACGGATTAATATTTCGAAAATTTTTTTTTTCATAAAAATTTTGCAAAATGAACCCTTAACTTTGAAAGGGGTTTCCCCAGAAATCAATTTTACTTTTTTCCGTGGGGCCAAAAACTTACCGGGTTTAAAGGTTTTATTTTCCCATTGACTAAATTTAGGATAAGCGAAAGGTTAGGGTTTTTACGCGGATATTCGCCATCAGTGGCCCCTTAAAACTGGAATATTTGTGGAAAAATTTTGGTTTTAGTAGCCTAAACCAAAGGTTTTAAAAAATCAGAATTCCCCGGGGAAAACTTCAAGAAAATGTATTTGAAAAAATAACCTTAAAGGGGTTTTTAATTTTGTGAATACCTGGACAAGGGGATAAGGGAAAAAACACGGATGGGTTAAAACTTAGGGGATTTTTTTAATCTAGTTCCCGTTCAATGTTCAAATGGATAAGCAAAGATTTTGGATTTCGAAAGCACTTGGGAGTATTCAAAATTAATTCGATTTGTGAGCCCAACGACTGAAAAATTCTTTTTGGGGTTTCGTTCCTAAGAAAAGTGGGAAAAAATTTGAATTAGGGCCCCAAACGTAAACAGGGAAACCCAAGAGAAAAAAATTACCCCCTTTGGAAATGTGAGTTTTAACCGAACTTGCTAGAGGGGAAAGACATTAAAATTGATCCCCCCCCAAAACCCCCAACTGGAACTTTTTCAATTATCCGCAATTTTTTAAAATTTTTAACAAGGTTGGTTTCAAATTTAATTACAAAAACCTTTTTTTCTATATTTGCATTCACATACATAACATTTATTTTGGTATTACTTTCATCATTAATTTATTTTGTTTTTTATACACTTAGAAAATAATCTCATCAACAAACATACCTGCATTAATCCATCTCATCAACTTTCAATATCACAGGCGGCGCAATGTGAACTAACCGGTTGAAGCGCCCTCGTATCTCACGTTGTCGTTGAACGTATCCTCTTCTATCTCTTCGACAGCGCCTGTAAATGAGAACAAACAGATTAGACTATTTTCTCATCATCTATGCCAGCGGTTCCCAAACTGTGGTTCATCTAAACCGTGCTTAATTGTCAAAAGCATCTCACTTGTGCAGAACATAATATAATTAATGCTGCCAGTCCTCATGGCAATATATTTTATTAATTTAATTGCCCAATCACGTACAATACAAAGACGAGCCTTTACAGTTTCTACAACGCAGGCTACATGAACTTCAAGGTAGTGTGATAATGCGATCGGTAACTTTTAGTTATAGTGGGCTCTATAAGCCTAACAATCGTGCAAATCGTGAAGAAAGCATGAAAATTAGTGAATTTACTAATATGACCACAAGGAATCCAAAAATCGATGGCCTCAAGTTGAGTTCCTGTAACTTTCTTATTAATTGAATTAATAAAATTAATTGATTAATTAACCAACAAAAAAAATTTGAAGGCGACAACACAGTCGACATTGGTATCAAATGAAAGCTTATTTTACGGAGAATGAATGAATGAAAAAATATTTTAAAATTAATTAATTAATCATCTAATTAATTGAATTTTAGTAATATTTTACCACTTTCGATTTATGTATAATTATGTACACCTAAAATTCTACCGATTGTCATACAATTTCACTTCTTTACTAACATAATGCCAGTTAATCCAAATTTTGATGGCCCCAAACAAAATTCCTTCAACTCTTAAATAAATGGATAAATGAAGTTAATAATTAGATTAATACCAGTTAAATGTTTGACATTCACAAACCACAGTCAACTGATGTATCAAATAATAACAAAACAAGCATAATAAAAGAGAAAAATGATGACTCCAAGGTCAGGTTCTTTTCACTTTCCCATTAATTCAATTATTTCACTTTCCCATTTGTACAAAATAACACACAGCATAGTCGACTTGGGTATCAAATGAAAGCTTATTTTACGAGTAAATAATATGTGAAATAATATTTTTCATTAAATAATTAATCATCCAATTAATTACATTTTAGTAAAATTATACCACTTTTGACTTTTGTATAGTTATGTATTCCAAAAACTTTACCGATTTTCATAAAATTTCACCACTTTAATAACATAATGCCAATTAATCCAAATTTTGATGGCCCCAAACAAAATTCCTGCCACTCCCAGATTAATGGATTAATGAAATTGAGAATGAGCTAGATTCCCTTAAAATTGTCTTAACATTCAATTATGCGCTACGATTGCCAATTGTAGTATTAAAAACAATATGATCACAATAAACCTAAATAATGATGGGTCCAAACTGAATTCCACTTAATTATTATTAATTGAATTAATGGAATTAATTATATTCATTTCAATCAAATGTGTAAATTATCACAACATAGTCGACTTGGGTACCAAATGAAAGCTTTTTTTTATGAATAATTAAAATGTGAAAAAAAATATTTTGTTAATTAATTAATCATCTTATAAATTAATTAATCATCCCATTAATTAATTAATCATCTAAGTAATTACAATCTAGTAAAATTTTACCACTTTGGTTATGTATATAGGTATCAAAAACTCTACCGATTGTCGTAAAATCTTACCACTTTACTTACACGATGTCAATAAAATAAAATAAAATAAAACAATTATAGCACCAAACAAAATTCTTGTAACTTACATTTTATTAAATAAATGAAATTAAGAATTAGCTAGTTCTCGTGCCACAGTCAACTGGTGTATTAAATAATAGCCAATTGTATGGTTATTAAGAACATTGACAGAATTTTATTAAGGCATAAGTTTATTAATATGCCTTAATAAAATTCTGTCAATGTTCTTAATTACCATACAATTGGCTATTATTTAATACACCACTTGACTGTGGCACGTGAACTAGCTAATTCTTAATTTCATTTATTTAATAAAATGTAAGTTACAAGAATTTCGTTTGGTGCTATAATTTTTTTTTAATTTTTTATTGACATCGTGTAAGTAAAGTGGTAAGATTTTATGACAATCGGTAGAGTTTTTGATACCTATATACATAACCAAAGTGGTAAAATTTTACTAGATTGTAATTAATTAGATGATTAATTAATTAACTAAATATATTTTTTCACATTTATTCATAAAAAATGATTTCATTTGGTACCCAAGTCGACTATGTTGTGATAATTTACACATTTGATTGAAATAAATATAATTAATTCCATTAATTCAATTAATAATAATTAAGTGGAATTCAGTTTGGACCCATCATTATTTAGGTTTATTGTGATCATATTGTTTTTAATACTACAATTGTCAATCGTAGCGCATAATTGAATGTTAAGACAATTTTAAGGGAATCTAGCTCATTGTCAATTTCATTAATCCATTTATCTGGGAGTTGCAGGAATTTCGTTTGGGGCCATCAAAATTTGGATTAATTGGCATTATGTTATTAAAGTGGTGAAATTTTATGACAATCGGTAAAGTTTTTGGAATACATAACTATACAAAAGTCAAAAGTGGTATAATTTTACTAAAATGTAATTAATTGGATGATTAATTAATTAATGAAAAATATTTTTTCACATATTATTTACTCGTGAAATAAGCTTTCATTTGATACCCAAGTCGACTATGCTGTGTTTATTTTGTACATTAATTTTGTAATTTTTTGATTAATTGCCGTTAATTGAATTAATTGAATTAATGGGAAAGTGATAAGAACCCGACCTTGGGGCCATCACTTTTCTCTTTTATTATGCTTGTTTTGTTATTATTTGATACATCAGTTGACTGTGGTTTGTGAATGTCAAACATTTAACTGGTATTAATCTAATTATTAATTTCATTAATCCATTAATCTGGGAGTTGAAGGAACTTTGTTTGTGGCCATCAAAATTTGGATTTATTGGCATTATGTTAGTAAAGGGGTGAAATTGTATGACAATCGGTAGAATTTTAGGTGTACATAATTATACATAAATCGAAAGTGGTAAAATATTACTAAAATTCAATTAATTAGATGATTAATTAATTAATTTTAAACTATTTTTTCATTTATTCATTCTCTGTAAAATAAGCTTTCATTTGATACCCATGTCGACTGTGTTGTCTCCTTTAAAAATTTTGTTGGTTAATTAATCAATTAATTTTATTAATTCAATTAATAAGAAAGTTACAGGAACTCAACTTGGGGCCATCGATTTTTGGATTCCTTGTGGTCATATTAGTAAATTCACCAATTTTCATGCTTTCTTCACGATTTGCACGATTGTTATATATATTGGAGCTTATAGACCCCACTATTACAGTCAAAATGCTCATATCTCCTGAGTTACAAAACCACTCAAGTGGGAAGACAGCGGGAAATGTCGACTGTTGTTTGTTTTTAGAAGGGTGGGGTACGTGGTTGAAGCCAAACTACTCAGGGGGTACAGTGGCTGGAAGGCTGGGAACCACTGGTCCATGCGAACAGTTAAATAATGATTGGATGAGCGTAGCGAGTGAAACGAAGACTTCAATTTCACTTACCCCCCCAAAAAATTTAGCTCGGGTGTTTTTTTTTTTTTTTCTCTCTGTCTGTTTGTTCGCTCGATTCCGGGCAAACGGCTTATGCGATCTTGTTGAAAATTGAAAGGGGCCTTCGTTTACTCTTCTCTTAGAGGTGTATTGTTTTTGGGTACAATTGAAGAAATATTTCTCATGAATATCGTACTTTTACGATTTTTTTCGATTTTAAATGCGATATTTTCGTTACATTTTGTCCAATTGTGACCAAACGGGTAGGGCTACAACGTTCATACTTCACATGGACATAAAGTTATAGTGTTGTAGAACCTTTTGAAAGAAAAAGTTGAAAAAGTTAGCCATAATCTATAGAAATAAAGTTTTAAATATAAGTTTTTCAATTTTTAGTGCGATATTTTCGTCTAATTTGGTCCGATTCTGACCAAACTGGTGGGGCTACAACGTTCAGATTTCACATGGACATTAAGGTTATGGTGATGTAGTACCTTTTAAAAAAAAAAGTTGAAAAGTTAGCCAGAATCCACAGAAATAAAGGTTTAAATATGAGTTTTTGAGGTTTATAATACCAATTATCAAGCAACAATAGAAACTTGACAACAATCACCTACAATGCATTCAAAAAGCACTTGCAAAGGAAAAGTGCAAACAAGCGCAATAAACGCAAACAAAAAACTTCCATAAACGCTCATCCATCAACGCGGCGGTACTTTCGCGTTTTCTGGTTAATTACAAATCATCAAGATTACTCGCGCTTCTTGTTGCGTTTGTGAACGCTTGGCGTCCCCCGTCTGGGCCCGGGGTAGAATCTGGCCCAGAGCATGGCTCTGCTAATAGTACAAGGCGAGGAAAGAGATAGTCATCTCGCAAACATCAGCTAGCAATTAGGGGAGTATTCCCTGAAACTACAGGTAAGATCTGTCAGTCGTTGTCGGGGACCCCTCCCTATCGCCTTGACGATATCCCTGACGACGACGACCATGACAGCACAAACGATGACAAAGACGATGACGACCGCGCCTTGAGAACCCCCACCTTATTTCCTCCTCCGTGGCTGGACTCTCCTCTTCATGGCCCCAAGGTTAGAGTGGCGCATTGTGACTTAACGGTTGACCTGAGCTCAATTCAAATAAACCTAAACAATCCAAAAAATCTAAACTTTACTATCATTATCGTTTCCTTATGAACTAAGAAAACAATATAATCATCAAATCCACAACAAAATCATTTCGTTAACTAACGATATCACGGGCGCCGAAATGTGACCAAACCGGTAGAAGCTCCCTAGTTTCTCTCGTCTTAGTTAAATTATACTTATTCATTACATGCACACGTACATGTTAAAATTCCATGTGTGTAGGTCAAATCATGTCAGGCAGATCCAGCACTGTTAGCACAGATTAGTCCATATCGTATAGGAGGTGGACAACATCGTCTCAATGTACGTCACTGAACTCATTATACAACGCGCACGGTGGGCTATCTCTCCAATCCGGTCCAATACTTCTATACTATTCTTAACTTAATACTACATTCTATAAACACTTCTATTAGGTTTATGAACGTCTCAGCTGCATGCAGGCTGTTAGGTAATGTTTACTTGCCTAGGATACTCTTGGGTGAAATATTTAAAGAACTTCTTTCATATGCTAACAGAAACAAACATTCCTACTTCCTCATTTAAAGCTAGTTATTTATCAAAATTTAATTCAAATCAAACACATTACATTTTTTATTCAAAACATGATGTTTCTTTTGCTATTACTATCATATCCATAATTTCTTTTCTTACTTAAAAACAATAAAATAGACAAAAACAATATATAGTTATTTTAATATCTCAATAACACAGGAGGCGCAATATGACCTAACCGGTTAAAGAGCCCTAGTTTCTCACGTCGTCGTCTTTAAAACGTTCGAAATCCTGTGTACTCAGCAGGAGCTGATCTTGTTCCTAAATGGTGATAAATCCCCTAATATCTTCTTTTAAACGCATTATTTGTTTCAAATTTGACTTATTTGCTTATTTTAAGGTTTTGTTTTACTTTTTCGAGGACCCTTACCCTCCCTTAGAAGATCACCCTGACGATGACAACCATGACAATATGAACGGTGACAAAGACGATGACGATCACTACGAGAGATTTCCCCCCTTCTTCTCTCAACCAGTACCTCGTTAGGACCAGCGTGGGTACTACCTCCCTACATCCCCTAGACAAGAGAGGCACATTATGAACTAATGGTTGACGCGCTCTTAAATAATCCAAAAAATAAACTTAAAAAAAACAAAATGTTGACGCATCCTAAATCACAGTTGTAAAAAAATCATTCTGAGGTCATGTTAAATCACTTCATCAGATTATGATGCAATATTTTGTTACTGCCTCAATTCTAGTGTTTAAAATTTTTGTGTTAACTTGATGATTTGATTAAACAAATTTAATTACATATACCCATTTTATTTTTCAATCAAATAACACTTGTTCTTCTATTGTTACACAATCATCTTGATCGTGCCCGGGGTAGAATTGGCCCAGAGCATGCTCTACTAATCATACAAGGCGATTCAAGAAAAAAGGTACACCTCGCAAATATCAGCTAGTAAGAAGGGAAGTTTTTACTCCCCGAAACAAGTGGCAAGCTCTGGTAATCGTCGTCGGAGAACCCTTCCCCTTCCCTTGACGACCTCTCCGACGACGACGACGACAATGACAACACGAACGATGACACAAAGACGATGACGACCGCGACGTGAGAACCTCCCCCTATTCCTCCCCTTTCCCGTGACTGGTTCTGACCAGCATGGGCCCCGCCTCCCCATTGCCCCGAGGCTAGAGTGGTGCAATTAGACCTAACGGTTGACGCGCCCTTTATAAAAAAAAACGAAAATCAATTTCTTTTCTTTTTTATACTTAGAAATAAAATCAAACACTATATACACGTTACAAACTCATTTAATATCTTTCAACATCACATGCGGCTTAATGTAACCTACCCGGTAGAAGCGGCCTGTTTTCTCACGTCGTCGTCCATAAAGCACATCGTCCCAATGTAATCATTTTATCAGAACATTATGCAATATTTTGTTACTGAATAAATTCTAGTGTTTAACATTCCTTTATTAAAGTTAAGATTAATTTAGCATTTATTTTTCATAAACACCATATCGTAAAAGGCGAGTATAGAGACAAAGACAAACGGCTGCCGCGCCCTTAATCCAAGTAGATTAAACAACATTTAATACATTTTGATATTACAATCAGTAGGTACAATGTTTTATATTTTCAATTCCAAAAATGTAAAACAATATGTAATACAATAAAATACCAAATTCAATTTATAACTTACAATACTGGAGGCGGCGCAATAAGATCTCACCAGTTGAAGCGCCCTAGTTTCTCACGTTGTCGTGAACATGCACTGAACCTTATTTTGAAATACAGTGTTCAACCTTTTTTCAAATTGTAATATTTATTTAACTTTACGAATTAAGAAAATATATCATTCTTTTAAATTTCTCGCTACCCGTTGATGAGATTATTATTTATCTGGTTGTTTTGACAGAAAAATATCATCAATCGTTGAATATCATCGCTACAAAACATGAAGATAAATAAAAATGTTATGATAATATATTTTTGTCACTAGTCTAGGCCGGGTAGGATTAAAAACAAATCATGGGTCTGCTAATCTTAAAGAACGAGGAAAGAGATAAAGACCATCTCGCAAACATCAGTTAGTAACTAGAGAGTATATTTCTTCCTAAAAGTAGAGACGATCTATGGCAGTTGTCGTCGGTAACCCATCCTCTTCCCTTGATTACTTCCCAGACGACGACTAAGACGACGACGACCATGACAACATGAACAATGACAAAGACGAAGACGACCGCGACGTGGGAACCCCTATTCCCTACCCCTACACGTGGTACTGGTAGGTTCTGACCAGTATGGGCCCCCCAATCCCATATATATGTATATTTCTACTTTTTTTGAAAGCTTCTTGTATTAGGCCTACTATTGTATATCAAAACTATTAATACTACGTTAACTCTAGGACTGGCGGCGGAAACCGAGTTTTTCCACGCGAGACGTTTTCGCCGCCGAGGAGCGTGATAAACGCGTACATTTTGGACGCTCCTCCACGAGAAAAGATCGACATTTTCGAAAAAAAAATACCCGCGACCCGACAAAAATTTGCTTCCGGGTCAAAAGTCAAAATCGCGAAAAACGTCGTTTTTGACGGTTTTTGTACTCGCGGTTGCCGCGCCCAAAGTATGCAACGCACCCGAACGTCGACGGTTTCTACGCGTTCGAAATAATTACGGGCACAAGCACCGCGAAGGGTTCCGGGCCGACTATCATACTTTGGCCGTGGACGGCGATAAACAATTTGGATTTGGAAACGAGAAAATTTTATAAAAAACGCAGATACTACTTGGAGCATTCCCGAATTTTCGTTTTTTTGTTTTAACGTGTAAACATTAACAAAAACTGGCGGCCTGGGGAAAAACATTTTCGGAAAAAACGTTTCGTTCTCTTTTTATGGACATTGTTTGGATTTTCCGGTTCCAAATTTTTGGAAATTTTCGGGTTCACGGTAAAGCCCCAAAGTTTGCCAATTACAAAAGCCAATGAATTGGGTAACAAGCTTTAAAAAAATTTGACCCCTTTTCTTTTTCAAAATGGGCGAAAAAAATTCCCAAAGTTGGCCAATTTTTAAATTTAACAGTGCAATTTTAAAAAAAATTAAATAATCGACTTCCCTAGGTTTAATTTCCGCCAACCAAGGCACTTTTTATAAGATAAATGATGAAGGAATTTTAATAAAATTAGTTTGAGAACCTTGGTTCGAACCCCGGATCAGTAGATGCCTTCGAACACGATTCGGGACACTTTTTACAGTATGAGTTTTCATTGAAAATCGTAAAAAGCATGGTACACATTTTTTCTAAAATTCACAAGTGGTTTAAAGGCATCCGTTGACCTTTACGATAATCGTGATACCAAACATGACCCATTTTGTAGCATTTGTATATTAGTTATGGATTCTGACAAATTGACATGCGTGTACGTTTTGGCATAAAAAATCATAATTATTTTATCTCACGGTTGCCGCGCCCCAAAGTAGGCTTTGCACCCGAACGCCGACGGTACGGGCGCGTTTGGAATCTTTCCGGGTACAAGCACCATTAAGGGTTTTAGGACCGTTCCAATACTTTGGCCGGAGCGACGATGAATATTTTGAAATGGGCGTAATTTCTAAAAAAGTTAAAATTGCTATTTAATTAAAAAATTCTAGAAAAATCCTGAATTTTCAAATTCACTTACAGCGTGTGTGAAGTGCCCGTGCGGAGTTAACGCGGGGGGTATAGACGTCAAAAATGTTTACCGTTTTCATTTTTTGGACATTGTTTGGATTTTCCATTTTCCATTTTTTTTTATTTTTAGATGCGTGGTTGAGCCACGAGGTTTGACAATTCTGAAAGCCAATGAATAGCGAACGGCTTAAAACAAAATTGCCCCGATATTATTTCCGATTGAGCGGGAAAAATCGCAAAGTAAAAAATTTTGAAAATTTTGCAGTGCAACTTTAAAAGATTAAAATTTTGGTTTTCCTCTGTTCGATTTTGAACGACCAATGCTCGTTAATGTAGCGCAAGTATAAAAGAATTTAAATAAAATTGGTTTGAGAACCTGGGTTCGAACCAGGGTTAGGGCGATGCCTTCGAGCTCTGTCCGGAACACTTTTTGATAGTTAAATTTTGCATTCAAGGTCACTAAAAGCACAATAAATATTTTTTGTAAAATTCACGAATAGCAAAAACCACTGTATCCGATCTTTACGGAAATTGTCATACCAAACATCACGCATTTGGCTACGTTTGAAGGGTAGACAGTGGAGGAGACAAGATTGCAGTGCGTGTCCGGTTTTGCATTGAAAATAAAACATTCTTTTACTACATGCTCTATTTGAATGCCCTAAAACGGGCCCTATTTCTACTTTTATGTCCCTACCATGTAGCTGTCATTAATTTTTAACAAGATCAAACTCTCTAAAAAAAAATACTTCGACTCCAATTTCGAATGTCCTGAGCGCCAAATCGGCACTCAAACGTGGTTTGTAAAACCAGGCCGATAAAAAACGTCATTTTTCGTATGCATGCAAATGAAAAACTTCATTTAACGGATATGCCTTCAACGATTCGATTACCTTTGTTGGCTTAAAAATACGTCAAAGGTTCGGCGAATACGGCCAACACCATCTCACCCCTTCGTTTTCAGATCCTATCCGCAAAAAAACGGCACATTAGAATTTTGTCTGCTCTCGTCAGTGTGTTTTTTACGCAAATTTATACTGGTCACAACATATAAAAAATATATTGCGTTCGTAAGCTTGCAAGAGCAAAAGAACAGAAACAAACAAACACGTTACATTTTAAGAAATCTATTTTTAGCTATGAAGTCATGTAATTTGTCAGGCATTGAGTAGGGGGCTCTGATTGGGAACTATTTTTAATTCCAGTCCCTGAATGTCCATATAAAACTATAACATATGCACATGCACATCGATAACATCATGACATAGAAGCGTTTAGACAGCCATAGAGAAATCGAGACTTCCACCAACAGTGGGGTTCAGCTCGCCTAAGTACAACAAAAGTATCGAGACGACAAAGACTTCGACTATAGAAATCAATGTTTCATACTATAGCGACTTCCTTTACGGTGGGCAGTGGCGGGCTTTGGGGGGGGGGTGGGTGGGGGGGTGGGGGGGCAAAGTCAACTCAACGAACACAACGAGGGAATCGAGAGGACAAAGTGGCGAGGAGTGATTGGGTGAGAGGGGTAGGGGGGTGGGGGGAAGTCGAGTTTTATAATATATAAACCTTGATTATTCAGTGAAATTTACTAACTTTTTTCAGTACGAATCCGAATTTCGAGGACTGGTTTGACTGGACTCCGCAATGACACTATTTGGGGGGGGGGGGCAGGGGGGGTTGTTTGGATATAGAAATTAAGACATTTCATTAATATCTTCAGCTATTTCTTTTTGGGGCGTTTCCAATGGCGTCAGAGGGCTGCATCAGAGGTTACGGCCCTAATACTAATTTAGTTAAGTTTATTTTAAAATAGATTTGTCATTTTGGAAAATCCAAAAGCATTGATTCTTTTATAGCTCGGCAATTTTCTTCCGATCGGGTCCATCTCGGGCTCTATGGAACTGTATAAGTCAAGCACAGCAGTAGTTTATTACAGGGGTAATTTCTGAAGTAAAACAGTGATCCGAGCATTCCGTCACCCTTTTAGGGGCATTGTCAAAATTTATAATTTTTTTCCCTTCCGATTACGTCATGGGGCCGCATTCCCCGAATCACCTTAATTTCAACGTGGCCAATTTTTTTTAAATTTCTTAAAAGATTAGCTGTTGGTCATTTTGGGATAAACATTTTTTTTTTGTCATTTAACGGATATGCCTTCAACAATTCTACTATACTTTTGTGGCTTACAAAATACGTCAAAGGTTAAAGGCTCGTTAATGTAGCGGAAGAATAAAGGAATGTAAATAAAATGTTTTGAGAACCTGTGCTCGAACCCGGGTTTGGTGGAAGCCTTCGAGTTCGTTCCGGGACACTTTTGTTAGTTGGATTACATTCTGTCAGGTCAGGACCGTTCCCGAGGATTGACGTAATGTGGCTCATGACGTGGCGCAGCGAATGCATCGATAGCAGCATTTTCATACAAGTGCATATAAGTGGCGTCTTTACATCAGAGTCCCGAACAATTATCCTAGGAAACATTTCTCACACATTGTACACAAAAGACGTAAAAATGTTCCGATTTCGAAAATCATTTTTCACCTAACTTAGAGGCGGCGGACAGCGTCCGGCGGCGTACCGAAGTGTCCCGTAAAACAAATTTGTCCCAGGACTTCGGATAAAACGACAAAAGTTACCCGCAAACTACCGAATCGCGGCCGTACACGGACCGATTCGCGGGTTTTGTCGCGTCAACGAGGTTTTCCAACTACGAGGTATTCCGAGTACGAGTGTTTTCCACGCCCTCCGCGTAGCGGCTTCAAGCCGCGCTTGCGCGACTTGTGATTGTATATATCGTGTGTCAACTGTGTATGTATAATGAATATTTAGTGCATAGTGATACTAGGCCATATTCTATTTAACAATCTCTGACGAAACCAATATATGTTCAATGTTTAAGTCAATCTGGTGAAAAATTGTCCCATCTTATCCCCTAGGTGGTGTGGCGTATTATGACCTTACGCTTGACACGATCTTATACCAGATAAACTTAAACTAAAAACAAAAACTTTCCTTTAATATTTTAAAACACTTCCATGCCCTCCCCTTGCTTGTGGCGGTTCTAACCAGCACAAGCTTGCCCGTCTCCCCAGTCACCCCTTTCGTTCCTCCCTTTGGAAAATATATAGTTATAAAATAACTCATAACCAACTACATTATCACAGAAGGCGTAATAGACCTAACGGTTGACGCACCCTTAAACCTAATAAACATAAACATTAATAATCAAAATGAACTTATACAACCACATCGTCTCATCCCTATTATTTCCTTATCAACTAAGAAAACTCACACCATAAACTCATTTCATTAACTTACTTCATCCCCTAGGATAGAGGGGCGCAATATGACCTATTGGTGTAAGCGCCCTAGTTTCTCACGTAGTCGTCGCTGTGTAGAGTGGGCGTAGTCTCTTAGGATGTTGACCTTCGATTCTACAATATATTATACGTTATTATTATTCTCAGCAAAACATCAGGTTTACGGGTGTTGTTGGGTTGTTCTCCCGAGGAGAGAACACACTTAAGAAAGCGACCTTTAGACCGCTCGTTGTTATAGGACGTTTCTCAAAGTTACCGTTACAAATTCCAAATCATAGAACTAATGGTTCAAGTCTAATCAGGAAGGTATAATACTCCTGCCACAGCGGGCATCGAAACCTGGACCTTGTTCTCACATTCGTCTCCGTCTGGGCAGGTTAGCTCAACCAGGGGTGTTCTTAGCTATAGTAGACGAGAAAAGACGCATCATCTCTCTGGCTGTAGCGTTCAAAATTGAATCTTCAATTTGCCTTAATAAAAAAATAAATAAAAAC